>BMAV01027754.1:33127-45961 GCA_019973955.1 Trichonephila inaurata madagascariensis | reverse complement strand
TCTTTGACTTAAATGAAGAAAATTATATCATAGCATAACAATCATTACCTCTAAAGAAGTTTAATAAAAACATTCATATTTTGCATATATTTTACTCAATATATAAAAAATATATTTGTTTCTTCATATTCATTTAAATATAAGAGTGTTGAATTAGGGAAACGAAAGGAAATTAACAACAGCCTTTTATTTTATAATCACGTTTAGTTGGAGAAGACATTGTGTGACAGCACCTTTCTTTATTAACTATCACATTTATGTGTATAAAGGAAAAAACAACACTCTCCTTCATCACGATATCTCCGGAACTATTAAACCTATAGATTTGAAATTTGGTAGGCATGTTCCTTTGATGTCTCTCCATGTTACTTAAATGGAGTAGAGATCCGTTAAACAGCGCTTCTCAAACTGTTGGGCGCGCCCCCTAGGGGGTGTGTGATAACCCTAGAAGGGTGGCGCGAGCATATTGAAAAGTAGAAAACAAAAGGTCATTTCAAAAAATTATTATTTTTTTGAAAGTAAAACAAATAAAATACATTCTGTCATAATGAAAAAAAAAACCACATTTACACTGATATAAAAACCTTATAAATGTATCAGTACTGCACTATGTGTGTACTTTATAATTATCTTAACAATACTAAGCTAAGAACAAGTTTAATAATTACCAGTGATCACATCGCGCGGTTGGTTATATATAAAATTATATGCAAAAATTAACACTTATCCGGATCACGTACGGCTTATAATTAATCCCTTCACTCCACCATTGCCACCATTTTGCACATATGAATGCATACGTATTTGGGAGGAGGGAGAAAGGTAAAATAAGAAAATCCTCTGAAATTAGTAAATCCTTCTCAAACACAATGTTAAAGTTATTTTATTGCATTCCAAAGTCTTCGGAATAATTTTATGGATAGTAGTGAACATATTTTGGAAAGACGTATATATACGTCGGGGCAATTTGCACACCGGCTGAACGAGACGTTTATATACGTCGGTGGTGAAAAGGTTAAAAATGTATAGTAGCTTTAGCGTCAAAGTAACGTATTATCGAATACAAAACATCGTTATTGTATAGAGGGGGGCGCGATGAAAATTGTGATTGAATATTGGGTCGTAAGGATTGAAAGTTTGAGAAGCACTGCGTTAAGATCAGACTTTGGGAAAATTAAACCGGTTGGGGTTGCGGGGTTTTAAGAAGCATTATTCATAATAATTTCCATTTTAAACTATTGGACGAACAGTCTTGAAATTTCGTGAGCAGATTCCTTTCATAGAGTAGAGATCTGCTACAAACAGGGTTCTACTAAAATTGACCCCGAAGGTTAGTTAAAGATAATTTCCTCCGTTTTTGAACTATTAGACCTACAGATTTGAAATTTGATACGCAAGTCCTTTTATGGAGAAGAGTTCCTCTAAGAAAGAGTTTTACGAAAATCGACCCCAAAGGAGTGGTGCGAGGGCTTAAGGGGCATTAAGGATAAATATTCCATTTTTTGAACTATTAGACCTAAAGATTTATTTGGAATGTTCCTTTCATGGGGTGCAAATTTATTACAAAAGGGATTTTGTGAAAATCATTTTTCAAGGAGCATTGTAAGGGCTTTAGTGACGCTATAGAAAAATACTCTATTGAACAATTAGACCTACAGATTTGAAATTTGGTAAGCATGTTCCTTTCATGGAGTAGACATCCGCAAAGAAAACATTTTGCGAAAATTAACCCCCAAGGAATTTGCAAGGGATAATTGCCTTTATAAATAAATATTCACGTTTTTTAACTATTACACGTTCATATTTAAAATTTGGCAGGCATGTTTTTCCCCATGGATTAGTGATCCGCTAACATAATGGATTTGAGAAAATAGGCTTCAACGGAGGTTGTGAGGGGCTAAAGAGGCATTATAGATAAAAGAGAATTCCATTTTGGGACTATTAAACCTAGACTTGAAATTTATCTGGCAAGTTTCTTTCATGGAGTAGACATCAGCTGAAAAAAGGATTTTACGAAAATTGACAACCAAGGAGGGGACGGGAGGGTTGTGAGGGTGTTTTATATATAAAAATACCTTTTATGAATATCTAAACCTACAAACTTGAAATGTAGAAAACATATAACTTTTGCCTAGCAGAGATCAAATAAGAAGGGGATTATCAAAAGTCGACCCACATGGGTATTGTAGATAAAAAAAAAATCCCTTTTTTCAGCTATTAGACCTACAGATTTTAAATTTGGAAATTATGATTTTTTGTTGAGCAGAGGTAAGCTAAAAAAGCCTTTCTTGTTTAATTTGTAATTCACTTAAATGTTACACAAAAATTCTTTTTCTCTTAATCTCAATGTTTTACTTTTCAATTCACCCGTACGAAGAACGGGTATACTAGCTAGTTGTATTATATTTCCTTAAAAAAGAAAAGTTTGAAGTTATAATTTAGTGCACAGCAAAATTTAATACTCTTTGCGATTGTTTTTTTTTAAGGAAATATAATAGGGATGGCGATCTGAGATCGATTTATCGAAGAATCGATTTCTCGGGCAAAAAAAAAAAAAAAATGATTTTCTAAACTGATATGTAGCATTGAATCAATACAGTGAATCGATATTTCGTCGTAGAAAATTGACATTCAATTTTTTCTGTTTCGGTAAAAACCATAAAATTATTTGCAATTAGTAAAATCTACTATCCTTTTAATTGTTTATCTTTATCATTGGGAACTATGAGCTATATTATCTATTTTCTAAACTTTTTAATGTAACAAATACATTTAGAAAATAAATGTCTTCCTTTATACCTAATACTTTGATATAGTAATAAAAATAATTGTAATTGTCGAATTCCCTGTACTAAAAAAAATCCCTGATTTAACTGATAAGAGATCATTAATTATGGTATCTTTCTTGTTTTTCATAAAATTGATTTATATTTACATTGTAAATACAGACTTGATAAAAAAAATCAATTTTTTAGAAATCGATCTTTTAGAACTCGATTTTTTTGTGAATCGATTCATCAGGTTGCGATTCGAATCGATTTAAAAATCGTTCTTTTTCGGAATGAATCGCCATCCCTAAAATAGAATCGAAGTCATGACTTTATTCAATATAAATAAAGTGCGTTCACCTTTTTTTTTTTTTTTTTTTTTTGCAAACATTTACATATGTTGATAGAAAGTCAGAAAAGCTTCCATCAACTCGCGCATTAAAATTTCTGCCTTAGAACTTATTTTCAGGTACGACGTGCATTATCCTGCTCATAACACTAGAACTTACTTTTAGTTAAGCGAGCGTTTCCGTAGGCAAAAGAGACTGAAATTATTTCTACTAGAGAGATATATTAAAAAATGTTTACTTTATTTATAAGTCTTACGCAGTAAAGTAAGCCTTAAAGAAAAGAAGCAGATAAGATATGAGCGAATAAGTAAATCCTGTAAGTAAGCTTCGGCTGCGCCATTCACAAAAACATTCAAAATTTGGCTTAGTAGCAAAATGATCATTAAACTAGAAGAATAGTGTGTACTTGAAAAGGCCGCTTTCAAAGAAACAATATTTCTAAGCTATTATTGTTAAGTAGATCTTGTTCACAAATAAAAACATTATTGATTGTTGCGTTTTTTGTTCTTAATTCTAAATTAGATACATTAATAATATGTTACAAATGTCGTTTCGAAATAGTTATTTGGTGCTTTTATAATCTCTTCCAACACATCAGTTCTCGACAACATTTTTTTATTTATCTCCACTTATGACAGGGAAATGCTTGTGTGGAGCATAACTTTGACCTCGCCTTTTCAGAACCATGTGACATAATGTTCACTGTTGAATGGTTACAGCTGAAATAATATTTTCAACTATTAGTCTTGTAGCGACTTCACTTGGTGCGTACCCCACCCCATCTATTCACATCAAAGTTTATAGCTCAGAGCAGATGGATAAGTGACCAGTGTTCGTGGCCGTGGGTTCATTGTTTATTGTTTGACATCGGAGCGGCATCGGCACTCTGAATGGAAGTCACAATGGATAAAAGTGTGTCCACCGGGTGACAAGAGACGAAGCCTGTCTGACCAACGAGTCTGACACCTTGGAGGATTACGGGAGAATTAACTTCAGAAACAAAGATGGTGTGATGGACAAGTGTGTTCAGATGTTGGACGAGAAATCTGGCGCAATTAGATTTCAGACGGTCCGGAGGGTGATGGTGTGTTCCGCACGAATAGGACACTAATGAGGCCGTGGGCACATTTTGGTGGCCTGCCAATGATAAAGGACGAGGGGCGTATTGTGGACCCGCCCCTGGTGTTTAAAGGATTTTTTTTAAAGAAAAACGGGGAGACCCTGCAAGAGATTAGAGAGCAGAGACCAGAAGAGATTGGATTAGAAGTCCTGAGGAGGTTTTTTGGGGCAAAGGAAGGATGATGAATGCCGGGGGCGTTGGAGAATTGACCCAAGCAATCTTTTAGAAAGAGGGGCAAGTGCCCTTTGGACAAAGTAGTGGTGTGGAGTGATTGGTCTCCCATGATATAGACTGAATGCACCAGCTTGACGTAGAGACTGTACTTTATTGCTTCAATGATAAGTAATTTGTTGAGCAAATAAATAATTCTTTTATTTCAATATTTGGCTGATGACAATTCACTTACGCTACCTGTGTGCTACGTCACAGTCTTTATACGCTCCGAATTATACGGAAATATCTGCAGTGATAAGAAATCTATTGAAGAGGGTTGGGAGATCTAAATGCCTACATTTTTCTCAAAAATATCTCTATATCGTCTGGCTATCTCAAAGGGCTTACTTGTGCTACCTGTTCTGTCAAAACCGTTCGAATTTGGCTGGTTCCTGTGTCTCCTCGCACGTTTAAGACAGCTTTTAAAATGTAATAAATTTTGATTATTTCCGCAAAAAATTAACAGTTGCTAGAAAATCCCCTAGCATTTTTCCTTGTATTCAAATTAAAGAAATAAAATTTTGTTAAAACTTCAAAAAAAAGAAGTTTTTTATTATTCTTTTATTTTTATCTTTCATAAAAAAGCTCTGTTTTTTTAATAAATAATTCCCTTTGTGAAAATGAAGCATTTTTCAAGTCAGAAAATAACTGGATTTTATCTAACTAATTTGATTTAAATATTTACAGCTATATTTGTATAGATCTATTCAAAAGATACGCTATACGAAATTTCCATCTTCTGTGGATCTAATGTAGCTGATAGTTTTTCCTCTTTAAAACGAGAACTCATATCCCCAAAATATTATCGCCTAAAACAAATACTTCTTTACGACATTTTTCTTTCGAAGTCCTCCTTTTAAATGTTTCATCTCTAATTTGGAAATAAATAAATAAAGTGAGATACACATCATTATGATTCAACTTCACTTAAAACGAAAAATGAAACAGACATATTTTTTTCTAGTTTAAATCGTTACAAAATAGCCCCATTTACTTTCAAATTATCTTTAAGAGCCTCTTTTGGCACTTACCTTCCTAACCCTTAGAATTGTAAAAGTAATTTCAGTATGCTCTTCGAAGAAAAGGGAGTACATTTCCAAAATCTGTTAGTCTCAAATCAGTGCTAGGTGAACTTAACTTTTCAAAAAGGACCACAAATAAAAGAAAAATGGAAAATAAAACGAGAATCGCGTTTATTGTTTATTTTGCTTCATACAAACTGTTTTTTTTATATTTTTTTGGATATTTTCATTTTCAAGAGCTTCTAATAATAATTTTTAACTTAAGGAATTGCGTTCATGGTTTCCTACTATTCATTATATCAGGTTGTTCGAAAAGTAATTTCGGTTTTTATTTTTGTGAAAAGGATAGACAATTTTCATATCGGGAATACACATTTTATTAAATTATTTATTGTCCATTATGGTCCAATACTTTTTGACATCTTTGTGGGAGTAGCATTATTCCACGCTCATAAAAATGTTTGTTCTTTGCTGACAAAAATTTCAACCAGATGATTTTAGACCTCATTTGAAATGAAGCCTTTACTGTCTAAAAAGAATTTTTAGATGAATAAATAATAATTAGAAGATGCTAGATCTAGAGAAAAAGGTAGGTGTGACTGTATATATATTAAGAGTGTAAAAGATTTTGGGTGAGTTACAAAACTTGTGTATGAGGTCTTGAATTATCTTGTTGGAACACTACACCTTTTCTGTTGATCAATTGTGGACTTTTTTGTTTAAGTGAATCATTCAGTTTGTTCCGCTGATGACAGTGAACTTCAGAGTTAATTGTTGTGTTGTCCGGTAAAAGTTAAAGCTCAAAAGGAAAAAAAAAAAAAAAGATTCTTTTGAAATTCCACCAAACAGATAGCATCACCTTTTTTTTAAATGAATATTAGCTTTTAAAATGCTTTGAGCCAGTTCAATATTTTTACTCCATGATCTCTTAAGTTTGATATTATTATAGACAACTCATTTCTCGTCCAGATTAGAACGAAAGGTAGCGTATTGTCAAAAATAATATCTGGCCGCCTTAGCACAAGCTGAGATGATTTTACCCATATAGACTACATGTATTATACACGACTAAAGGTGCACACATTGTAATTGGGCGGTAAAACGTTGTAAGAAAATCTTCGATACTTTACTTATGGAACAAAAAAAAAACCCGCAAGTGGACATATTTGTTAATTTGTAATTAAAATTTGAAAGTGTAGCTATAATTTTCGGACAGCTGGAGGGAAATGTGTGTGATTAGTCTTATAAAATGTACTACTTAAAAATTTCTGGAAACTACAAAAAATAAAGTAATTACCTTTTTTTGTATCACATAAATATCATATTTCCTATTTAACAACTTTCCTAAAATTTACCATATCAAAAAGATCTTATTTTTGGAAAATTGCACTGTGGAAAAATTCCGATTTTTTTTATCTGTTAAATATCCAACATAAATTAACGAGTGTGGGGTTCTTTTTCAAGATATTTCAAAAATATAAGCATATTCTTTTGCATTTCAAATACACAAGGAGGAAACCAGAAGCGTGTCTGTGTGTCTAAAAATTAAACTACAACGTAACAATTAAAATGTGTAATTTATCAAAGAAATTTATTAACTAACAGAAGCCACTCCTAATACATTTCATGAAAACTAATATAAAATACAGAAGTGGGAATTTCTTTGAATTTGATGTTCTCTTAAATCAAGTCGAATTAATGTTACGTATTAAATGATTTTAAGGACAACTTCTATCAGCTAAGAAAATTACGTGAAATTACGTATTAATTCATGAATAACAGTTAAAAAAGAATTTCAAATGTGTTATTAAGTTTTCATCCTTTATTATTACGTTTCTGAAAAGTTAATATGCTGAAGGCGTTAAACAGCACTCTTAAAAGATTGCACCAATTAATGATTTGAAGTGTTAAACATTCTCTGAATTAACTCTTAAGCTCCTGAAATTCTAATTAAATCTTAATTTCATTATAAATTTATCAGTCCATTTATATACATTGCTTTCAACTCCTGATTGACTCAATCTGTACGGAATCTCTCCTTAAATTACATCCAGTAAGTAGCAAATAGTGCTGTCCCTGCGGCCATGTAGTTGTTTATTGCAAGCTTCATTCGAGTTTCGTGCGCATTTCATTCCAAGTTTTGAGCTAATTAAGTAATGACGTTAAAGTGTTGTCTATTCCAACTCTAAGAGAATCCATTCCCTGTTCGATATTTCAGAATATCTAGTTAGTGAGAGATGCTTATTGTTCAAGGGAAATGTATATCTAATGCACGATTTTCAAGGCTTTTATAGGACGTATTACTATTCAAATGTATCTTGGGAATAAATTATAGCTTAAAAGTTTTATAGTTTATAGTTAGTTTTTTTTTAAACCATAGTTTATTTTTTATTTTTTAGTTCGAACTATAATAAAAGCGTGGTTTTTTTTTAGTTTTTTAAGCTATCATTTATTCATTGTTGAATTTATTTTTCAGTTTGATATTTGGAGCTGGAATAATGTGGCTGCTGGAATTAGTCTTGCTCTTTAATGGGTTTTAATTTACGGGTCTGAAGGGTATTTATTCTCTCCGTTTACGGGGCCTCGGATGAGTCCCGCACCGTTATATTTCAGATTCCGTCTCTATAGGATACAGGTCAAACTAATAAAAGTGTGTTAAGATGCAATATTAAATGTCAATCGTATTATCACCTTTTAAACGTGTTGCTGTAATATTAATTCGTGTCATCACTTCTAAATGTATTGCTTTATAAAAGTGAAAATTATTTAGCAGTTAAAACATAAATTATTTTTTTTTTCACATTCACGAGTCTTTTTTTTATTTCCATTTTCAGAAAAACTGCAGAAACTGTTTATATTATAAGTAAATTGCTGATGCAAAAAAATAACTTTCGCTCTTAGGATTACTCTTAATCTTTTAGTCGCCAAATCTGGAAATGGGATCTGGAATTAGTCGCAAAGCCTGGAAATTGTTTAAACAATTAGTCACCAAATCCGGCAATGGTATGTGAAATTAGTCGCCAAATCTGGAAATGGTACAATGAATTAGTCGCAAAATCTAGAAATTGTTATTTTTGATTATCCTGATGAGGACAATGGAACAAAATTATGAAATTATTATATTGTCATCGGTGCTTGACAAGTGTGCAAAATTTCGAATTAATCTTACCTTTTAAAGTGGGTTAAAAATCCAGTTCAAAGATTCCGTTACATACAAGTTAAACTTATAAAAGCGTGTTAAGAAGACCATTTCCTCCGAGTTAGATGACATAAAATGTATTTTTCTTTAGAGTTTAGGGAAGTATTTTAGGAATAGTATTGCTTATATTATCCATAAGATATAATATTGCTTATGATATCCAAATAGAAAAGGATCCACAAGAGAGAACTAATAAAAAAATCTTGATTTATTTGAACGTTTTATAACAGGTATAATCTGTAATATGAATGTATTTTTGAATATATTTTGAATTTTATTATATTGTTATATATTTAATTGATGATTTTTAAATTCTATTGGGAACTTTGTACAACTTCGAAATCGTAGTTTTTGAAAGAAATAATAAAATTGTATTGTGCTCTAAAAATTTTTCCATTTACTGAGATAACTGGTTTATGGGAAACTAAAACACACAATATTTAGATATAAGCTGAAACCAAACGCTCTTACTGTTTGTTTTATTATCTCTCAAAATTAAGCAGAATTGCTTCGTATTTGGTTATTTTTATAAATATTTATAAATATGCATTTACAGTTATGCTTAAAAATGTAAGGTTTAAATTTTTCACTTTCTACATCTGCATTAATTTTTCTACATCTACAACTTTTTCGTAGATCCCCTTATTGTCTCAAGACGTATTCGTATTATAAATTGAACAATTCATATTAAAGTGGAAAACCGTTTTATATTTGTATGTGTGTGTAAGAAATAATACTCTACTTTAATTCTATGAGAAGAATTTTCTTTAAATCATGGTAGTCCCAAGATCTCCAAGACATCGCATAATACTTCACCAACGGGAAATACAATTTTAACTACGCATTGACCCATTTTAATATTAGATGAAGCAATATTTCAGTAGCTACCAGATCTGACCAAGTAGCATGTTAAAACCAGAAATCAAAAGAGTAAGAAATTTTTCAGAAACTTCCGGAAATAGTAGTTTATTAGTTGAGATCTTTGGAATGAAGAACAATTTTGTCATTTGTAAGTTTTTCGTGTGTGTTTAGTAGCGATTTTTTGCTATGTTTGTACTTTTATAAAATTAAAGTGTTTCCATGAAAAAGTTCCCTCGTATCCTTTTTTGTTCTATTTATGAGCAAATATATACAAAATTAACTGCAACCAGAAAAACATGTGATCTACGTTTGATTTCAGTAGAAAGACTTCATGTACATATATGCATGAATGAAGGAAAAATATAGAAAACATCAAAAAAAATGAACGAACAAGCAAAATAGGAACAAAATAGTGTAACTACTAAACAAAAAAAGTATGTCTATGATTATCTCAATAAAAATAATCGCGATATATTTAATGCCTGAAAACTTTGTTTAATCCTGTAATCTTAGACTTAAATCTTAGAGAGAGAGAGTTTGATGATTTATCATTTTTTTAATTTCTAATGGCCAGGGTTACAGAAGACCACTACACCACAAGGGGGTAGGAACGAAAAAAAAAAACAGACAAAATAAACAAAATAAAGAAAAAAAAATTAAATAAAAATGGCGAGAAAAGTCTATGAACCCAATAAGTTCCCAGCTTGCCAATAAAGTTCGCGCAAAGAGGAGCCCTTTAGTGCTGGGCAGCGGTGAATGTGGTCAGCATCCATGTCCTCCTGAAAATCGCAGCGAGTGCAGGTAGGGGCTTGTGCAACATGAATTCTTTGTGATGATTTATCATTGTTCCTATTACTTATTTTCTTACTCCTTTGTGTTAAATTAGTTTGTACAATATTAATATGGCCATGTACGAAATAAAGTAAAAAAGTAAAGGGACTTTTGAAATTACTCTTTTCAAGGTTTAGCGACAGCGTTAGTATCCAGCACTGAATGAAGAGTAGTCAGCAACACTTCTATACAACGTGTCACTCGTCCTTCCTCGTAGTCGTTGGAGTGTTCAACATGGTAGCTCCACTGTCGATCTGCACCAAGGAGGGAAGAAGGGGAGTGATTTGCTTTTTCTTTGCAGAAGGTGTGATACCTGCTTTGAATACTAGCCATCCCTTCTATCCCTATACCCTCAACGAGGACTACCCGCAGTGGTTGACGTCGATGGACTGCCCAATTTTTTGTAGTCACATAAAGAAATTCTTTCCTTATTGAAGTGCTCTATACATTTGTAGATCTTGCTTCGCAATTAATAGCTATCACCGCACTGCGTTTGCATGCAGCGAATAATTTCCACAGTTTTCACACTTTCCGCAAATAAACTTTCTTTTCCGTTTTCGAAAAACTTGCTTCAGTGTTAAAAGTTAATGGTTCTTAACATCTTTTAAACAGCGCATGCAAATGTTTCATGAAATTTAAATAATTATGTTGGATAAACGTTCCTTTTCTTTTTAAGACTTAAGTGTTAAGATTATGCGGAAAATGAGGTAATTTTTATCCCATTATGTAAATTTCACACCTATTATGTTGCTACAGTTTTTGAAAGCATTCTAAATTATTAAAAGTACAAACACTTTTTTTTTAAAGAATTTTGTGCCCATCTCGAAGGACTTCATGAATTTTATGCATGGTTTGCAGATGTGTAAATTTGTTTAAAATAAGAACATAATATTTAAAATTCGCAACAATATATATATATATATATATACATAAAAGCATTTATAATCCAATTGTATCACAAATGATATTAGGGAAAATGAAACATTAACCTTTATTTTTCTACAAATAAATTCTTTACTTTATTTTTTTATTATAATTAAAAGTATGTATGGGATGTGTGCAAATACGAAACATAAGCTTTTTTTATTACAGAGGTACATTTTTTTACGGAAGAAGTTAGAAATATCAATGTAAGGAGTTTTAGCTCTTGCAATAGTTTGTTTTTGCAACACATTTTGTTAATATTTGAAAAGAAGATTTACTTCAATAAAAAAAGAACAATTAATGTGCTAGTCAAAGTCTTCATAACTGTACGCGAACTAAATTACAAATTAGATATTTACTTTCGATAAAAAAAATATTTAACTATAACTTATCACTGCATAGAATTGAAAATATTTTTGTGTTATGTATTTTAAATTACGATTAAAAATACTGAATTAAAATAAAACAGATATATTTTTTATTGAAGACAGATAAAATGATTCTGTCGTAAAATGCACCACAAGCATCTCACAAGGCTTACAAAAACAAACAAAATAAGGTTAAATAAATAAAAAAGTAAATAACAAAACAAAAGTTACGAAATAATGAAATAAGAAAAACGAATAAGTTACAAAGATAAAAATACTTTACAAAATAAAACAGCTCCTTAACAAAACCAATAGAATGACGTTACAAAAACAGAGAAATGAAAATTTACAAAATCAAATCAATGAATATAAAAAAAAAAGTGAACGAAGCTTTAATTTTAACAAGGGAAAACAAAAAAATAGGGCACCAGCTGATTTTAAGAGCATGCAGTTTGACTTTCAGGCGCCTTCTTTTTAAGTTTTGAACAAAATAGTATACGATGCCCCACACTTCCCTCCCCACCAACATTACAGACACAAAGTTTGGAGGAACACAGGTTAAATCTATTGAGGTACACTTAAAATTACCATGACTAGTAAGAAAATGCGTGATTTTATAATTTGTAAAAAAGTAATCATAAGATAGTCTAAGTGAAATCGTTGGAAAAAATTTCTTTGTCAGAAAAGTGTGGGTTAATTGCGTGTACTGGAGGTTCCTAAAAGAGACAACGTTTTCTTCAGTTTTTTTCGGAATATTAAATGAAATTTCAATCCCCCGCTTGTTTGCAGATTTAGCCATGAGATTAGCCCTTTCGTTTCCAAATATTCCACTATGGTCACGAACAAAAGTAAAAAACACTAGCATATTTGAATCCTTAAGAATTTTAAGGTTCCTTTGAATTACCACAAGAATATTATTCCAAAATGAAATATTTTGAAGAGTCTCTGAGGAAGAAAAGAAAATATAAACAAATCAAATATTTGGAAGAATCCTTATGCTGCATGATCTATTTTATAGCATAGTTGATTCTTAAAAGTTCGGCAATAAAAACGAATCACGAATTCTGAATAACGTTAATATTATAATTATAATATTTATTTTTAATATCCTAGTGTTTTTTAATTTTTTTTCGTGGCCATACTGAAGTATTTGGAAACAAACGGGTTGATTTCTTGGC
>BMAV01027754.1:16424-27412 GCA_019973955.1 Trichonephila inaurata madagascariensis | reverse complement strand
TTTTGATAGTAAAGAAAAATATTTAAGAGATAAATTTAATGACAAAATTATAAAAAAAAAATTAAGCATTAAGATAATTTGTTTTCTAACTAGTTAACAAGGGCAAAACTATAAAAAAAAATTTTAGGAGAATCTTGCCTCGTTTGAAGCTATCCCATTTTAAATTCTGCTCAAGATGGCAAAACTATTATTAAGAAAAAAAATTCAATCGTATTTTTCAAGTTAGAATTGTTTCTTTTAAAAGACGCTGTTTAATGTTATGGTTCTTGAAATATATTATTTCAAAGAAATTTTTTTCAAAAATAAAAGGTATTTGCAAAGAACACACATTCTAAGGATTTCGGCAGAAATATTTCTTTTTGAAGGGCGGCGGGGGGGGGGGGGGGGGTTAGTGTCGTATTTCTTAAATTCTTCTGAAAATCTTTTTTTTTTAAAATTTAATTTAATTTTATTTATGAAAATATTTTTTGAATAAATGAAAACATTTTATGAAACAATTTCATTCCTTAACGTTTTTGAATTGTTACCCCACTTAAATTTGATGCGTTTTTACATTCAGTAAGCATTAAAATAAATTCTCAATATTTTGAATTAAAAGAAAAAGAAAAAAGTTTAAAACGTATAATTTTGTAATTTAAATACTAACTATGCTCTACAATAATACATAAATAAAAATAAAAATAATACCTTAATTATTTTAGTTTTATTAATTTTTCTTTAGAATAATGCACTCATTCCTCTCAAATTGTATTAAATATTGGGATATTTTTGATCAAAAGGAAAAAAAACAATGTTAGATTACACTAAATTTAAATTAATAATGTTAGAGAGATAATCTACTTATCAAATATCAAGGAGAAAAGCGACTCTCACACTGACTCCCTCATCACGATATCTCTGGAACTAATAGACCTACAGACTTGAAATTTCTTTGGTGTGTACCTTTTACAGAGTAGAGATCCACTAAGAAAAGGCTTTGCGAAAATCAAACCACAAGGATGGTTGCGAGGGCTTAAAAGACGTTATAGGTAAACATTCCTATTTTTGAACTATTAGACCCACAGATTTGATACTTAGCAAGCGTGTTTTTTTCATAGAATAGAAATCCGCTGCGAAAGTTTTTTTTTGTTGCAAAAATAGACCTCAAGAGGGATTGCGAGGTGTTAAAAGGGCTTTATAGATAAATATTCCTGTTTTTGAACTATTAGACCTACAGACTTGAAATTTGAAAGGCATATTACTTTCATGGAATAGAGATCCATTTCAAAAGAGGATTTGAAAAAATTGACCTCTTGCGAGGGGTTGAAGGGCACTACAATTAAATATTCCTGTTTTGGAACCATTCGACTAAAGCAACAGGTAGACATATTGCTTTCATGGAGTAGAGTTGCACTAAAATTTGAACCAATGGAGGGATAAAAGGAGTTTTAAAAGAGGGGATAAAGTTTTTTTTTTATCTATAACGTCCTTTAACCCTGTAAGAGATTGAGGGGCATTATAGATAAAAATTCCTCTTTTTCAACTGTCAGATCCACATACTTAAAATTTTGTCTGCATGTTTCTTTAGTGGAATATAGCTCCACTATGATCGGACGTTTCGGAAATTGATTCCCATGAAGGAGTTACTGGAACTTATTTATAAAAAATTTCATTTTTTGTACCACTTTATGGGGCTTATTGATATAAAAAAACATTTCTGTTTATGAACAATTTTATTTAGACTTGTGAAATTTGGGAAGCATATTTATTTTTCTGAGTAGAGATTCTCTATAAATGGGTTTTGCGAAAAACTACAATGTGGGGGAAGTAATAAAGAGAGCTTAAGAAACAATTCTATTTCAATTTTAGAAATTATTTTTTAGAAGTCTTGTCCTTTTTAAATCAAGAGGTGAGAGTTAAAGGAATTTTTTCAGGGCAATCGAACGGTTAGTGCTAGAACTTAGATACCAATAATTTATATTTATATATACACAATATATATTCATACAACAACATGAAGTACACAGCGATGCCAGTTGGTAGTGGTTAGTCATAATATAATTGGAAAATTTAAATTAAATATATCTCTTTTAATCTAGTGGATTTGCATAGCTGGGTAAAATCGCAACATGTTTACAAATATTAAATACATATCACTGATTTACTTTACTGAGCTGAACTCAGTAGCACAACAGGCCATGAGTGCTATAAGACCTTCTACACCTATCTCAATTTACGTGTCTTTAGGCGCTGGAGGTGCAAGTGCAAATGTTTCGGTAAATTGGTCAGTCTTACGCGAAGCCCCACGTGGTCAGTTACCAAGCGAGCTTGGTACTCATTTATCGACCCACTGAAGGAATGAAAGATTTAATCGACCTTGTCTCGCCTGGGATTTGAATACGGACCTGTGGCGTGGAAGCGCAATACACTACTGGCTTTCATTAATGATTTATTAATTATAAATATAACGGGTGAATACAAAAGAGTTCTACCTGTTTTTATTACCCTTAAAGAAGAGCAAATAAACGCAAAGTGAGCATTACTTATAATTGTACGTTATCTCCATTGAGATTGTACATTATTTATGTCCTCTTGCCATCTTTCTGATACGAGATGAATCCCCCAATGGTAAAATTCCGTCAGCTTTGAGTAAAAAAAAAGTCTTGGATGGTAGTTTCTACAGCATCGTTATCATCAAAGATTTTCTGACTGAAAAAATTGTTCAACGCAAGAAAGAGGTGATAGTCAGTTAGTGCCAAGTTAGGAGAATAGGAAGGTTGGGGTTAAATCTCTCAACGAAAGTCCATTAAATCTTGGCCGAGTGAGGACAACAGCATTTGGCCTGGCATTATTGTGGTGAAGGATAACACCAGAAAGATTGATAAGACCTGGCCTCTTTGCTACCCATTTGGAATGCAACTTGTCAACTGCACACATTAGAAGGCAGCATTGATAGTTTGAATGAGTGGCAGGACCTCCCAGTGAGTTATTTCTTGCCCACCCCACCACACATTCGATAACACCTTTTTGTGGGAAAGTTCAGCTTTCGAAGTAGATGCAGGTGTATAAGAAGGATGACACTTAGTCCTTCGTCGCTTTACGTTACAGTACATAATTTACTTCTTATTTTCTGTCACAATTCGTGTCAAGATGGCTCATTTTTGCATCGGGAAAGCAAGGAAGCACAAGTTGAGATTCGATCATCACGTTACTTAACTGTCAGCTTATTTGGAACCCAAAAATTCAATTTTCTCTTAAAACCCAAGTTAACCAGCCGTATCTCGAGATTTGTTCGGTGTACGTTGAAGGTCTCCGCTAATTCTTGCATAGATGGGTTCGGGTTGTTCTTTATTGCTTGTTCAATATCGCGCGCGCCTTCTCCAAATATGATGGCCGTCCACTCCTAGCCCGACCTTGACAGCTTCTCTCTCCTTCCCTAAATTTACGAAGCCATCGACAAGTGATTTACTCTATTTCGTTCTCCATATGAATTTGTCAAATATTGTGACATGCTGCAGCTGCCGTTCTCTATTTATTGAACACGTATAAGAGAGGTTCTTGGAAGAGTGGCTACCTTAAAAAATAGCTTTTTGAGAAATCAATCCCAAATATGTTCGAAAGGATTTAGATCCGGCGACCTGGAGGAACAATCCATAAGGCCAATAACCCCACCCTAATGAAATTTATCAACATTGTCTGTGTGGCCGCTCATTTTCGTCCATAAAATTGTAGTCCGGGCTCATAGCACCCAGAAAAAATTTACAAATGCTGCCAGGATCTCCCCCATATAGCGCTGTGAGTCGACAGTACTCGCATCGCAAACGTATAGAGTTATACATCTACCCAACATTATGCCGCAACACACAAGGATGCCTTGGCCACGAAATCTGTCGATTTTTACTATGTAGGAGGGATAAAAACAAGCTCCGCTTTCTCTCCAGATAAAGAATCGACGAGAATCAGTATGTCTGCTACATTTCCACTCCTCACTGAAAAGAACACAGTCCCATTATTATGGTGCCCATGACCGATTTTTCAGTTTTACAGTAACCGGTCTATCCTATAAGATGCCGCAGCACACCAGACTTTAAGCCGGGTGTAAAGGACAGTCTGTTCAGGACGGCAGTAGAACGTTTTCCTGGAAATTCTTCTTCCAGACACAGCAGCAAGATCTGGAGAAAGCTAAGAAGTCCTATGTCGTTGTGGGCTTAAAGCCAAGTAGCGATTCTATGCAGATGTTAAAACTTGGGTCGACCTTCCTGGTGACTGTACCACTTCTTTGGAATTTATTCTAAAATCGGGGGACCAATTTCGGGCCACTTGTAACGATCGAGCCACCTCCAATTGAGACTGGCCAGCTTCAAGCCTGCAAACTGCTCTCCCTCTAAAAAAATCTTCTAAACGGTTATGAGATGTCATCCTCACTGCTAACAGGCTAACTTTTTTTGTTTTAATGCAATATTCACTAAACTGTAGAAAAAAATCTCATCTGCTTAATCGGTCTCAATTCAATAATTCGGCAAAAACTAACTAAACAACATCTTTTCCTAAAACTAAGGGTTAATATTGTACTATCATTTCTTCAAAATATATAAAATACAAATTCTAAAAGTTTTTCTTTAGGCAATTTAAAATTATGACGAAAAGCATGTTTGGTACCTGAATTTTGGACATGAGTGTAGTATAATTATTAGCATTCATAAAATAATATTTGCTCTCAATGTTTAGCTACAGTATTCTTTCAATGTTTGAAGGGTAATAGTGAAGCTTCTGTTCATTAAAGAATTTTCTTATTTTAGCCTTTTTTCTGACATTACCTTCTACATTTTTATAAAATCAAGCAGTGGTTTAATCTTTGCGAAATAACGAGACTAATATAAATCTTCCAAGCCTTCTTAGAGATTTTTAATTAACGTTGCTTTTTCAAGACATATCAAGTTTCGAGGCTTTAAGAGACATGTCATCTCTCATTATTTTCCTTTATTTGCACAATAATTGAGAGAAGAGACATAAAAAAATGAAACTGTTGCATTAATTATCCAAAGAACAAAAATGAATCTTCATATAATTAGTTCCGGTTGTTTACGGGGAATTCTTCGAAAATAAATACTAATTCGTTTCCAGAATCATACTGAAGAATTAGATTAAGGGGCAATTAGAAGATCTTATTCAGGGGATAATTTAACTTTCGGACAAGAAAATGTTTGCAGGTTAGGAACAACGCATAAGGTTATAATTAACAGAGATCTTAGGACTCATTTTTATAAAAGAATTAAAAATATTGCAAAAATAGAAATTTTGAAAAACAACCCTGTTTATGGTTTGAAAAATAAAATATTGTGTTTTATATATTAATCTTGTTTTTAATTTCCGCTTATATTTATAAAGATCAAATAGAATACATATATTGGGAAAAGGCTAAAGAAAGATCAAATAATTTTACTTTAATCATATTTCAAATTAATATCTCAGAAAAATGTATAATTCCCTGTTCTAAATCTTGCACATGCATAATGCGAAGGACGTTCTGAAAGTAAATGCCGTCAGTTGTTTTTGAAAAAAATGTTAGTACACAAGGTAAGACAAACAATCCTTATTAGAAACTACATTCAAGGCTACTTAAACGACGGAGTGAGTGAGTGAGTGAATATTAGTGTCGCCCTATTCAGCTGCACGAGGGCTTTTGGTGACGGACCACGTAATTTTGAACCATGGTCAAGTGACGTGGATGACACCTGAGCTGGCACCCCCTCTCCTAACTACCACACCACACCAATGGGAGGATGTTTCAGCTCTCGACAGATTTAACGTGCATCGCTGCCCTACACGGCGGGTCTTTAGTGGTACAGGGCTCGAACTCATGACATGCCTGCCATGATCCGATACCTTAACCACTGGGCTACCGCAGCCCTCTTAAACGACGGAAGCCTCAACGTTGGAAGAATGACGCATGCGCAGAATGACGAAGAAGAGAGAGTAACAGCAGAACGACGCGCCCGAGTTTATTCGAGCACAAATACCAATGGCAGATAGACGTGTGTTGACAACGTCGTCACCAGTAGAAGTGCATGCTGTTATCCGATATGAATAGACTCATAGAACTAGTGTGCCCGCCATCCATTAAACGCGTGCAGACTGCATGAAGTGAAGAAGTTAGGTTTCGTCAATTGCATGTTCAATGAAGGAAGGCAGACTATATGGAGGATGAAGGTCAAAATGGGTGTTCCATCGGATCTACTAATAAAAACAACGTTACTAGTGTGCAGGACATGGTGTACCCAGGGACGATTTAAGGCATGGACCAACTGATCCCAGACCTCGGCCACATTGGGAGCCTTGTCTCAGTTTTGATTCATCAATAAGAAGATAATGAGTCGATTAATTTCAACGGTCAAATGCTTTTCCGGTTGTCTTCTCCGAAAAGATATGTGACCTTGTGACGGCTCACGCGTCCTTTCTGTAACATAACCTCTGGGTTCTTTGACGGTCAAGATTAATGGCAAATCTTTTCCAACCCAAATCCAAGAAATGAAATGAAAGTATAGAGGCAAATAAGATAGCCTTTAAAAGGACAGAAATTTTAGTAAGCGGGATGGCAATTTAGAGAAATTTCTGTTAGGAAAAGGTAGAAGTGTAATTTGACGGCTTACCAAGGAATCACGGATACCTAGCCATTACTACAAGGTGCATACTATTGCACACGAGCCCAACAGCCTATCTGAAGGTGTTTGAACCGTTGCTTGGAATTCAAGGTGGGAAGATTATTTTCCGAATTCGTAATATTATTAGGATTGAGAGTAGGCGGATAATACAATTATTTAGATAAGTGATCCAATTGCGCGATCTGTTTTAGCTCCGGCTACGTGCTTTGGTTTATTCTCACTTAATATAAGTTTGTTCAATATATAAGTAATTTAAGTCAAACTCTTAATAAAGTCATATTAAGAATTCTAAAATGTCTCTTCATTTCGAGAATCCCACACCTCTAACTTACGCTGACCCACAAAGATATGGTCGAAAAAGATCAACCATATCACAACCTGGCTACATGTGATGACCATCGTCACCTAGGCCTACGACAATACACCATCATTACTCCTTCTGTCAAAAGGTGGTGGTGGGTCGAGTTGGTTTGTGCTATTGTAAGTCATGCAGATTTATTTGTTTCCAGTTATTGTTTGTACGAGTATTTGACAACGTATGCCATGTACTGTCTACTTTTAAGGGTGATTTGGGGAGCCTAAATTTGTGTAGGAGCCCAGAACCTACTTTTACGCTGGGGCCCAGAGCCCTTCTACTTTGCAAAGGGCCCCAGTACCTGAATTTATGTAGGCGTCCAAAGGCCTGCTTTTATATAAATGCCCAAGGCCTTAAGAAGTCTTAATATGTCCCTGGGTATGCTTCAATGACTTGGAATCATCCAAGTCAAAAAATCCTTACCAAAACAATGACGAGATGGAAAATGCTGTGCGACAATTTCTTGAATCACAGGGTAATGAGTTTTAACAGAATGGTTCATTCAAACTGTTTCCACTTGGCAATAAATGACAATGTCGGTGGCGAAACTATGTTGAAAATAGTGTGAGATGTATAGTTCATGATGGCATGATGCAAATTTTTTCGCAGTTAATTTTTTGTGAGTAAACAAAATGATGAAACTTACTTTCGGAACGTCCCTTGTATAATCTTAAACAGAATATTAACATTACAAAACATATAAATAGTACAAACACAGAATCATTTATAAATCTCGCGAGCAACTGTGGCATACCGGATAATTTCATATTAGAATCCAACTTACCGCGAGAATCTCCATTTTCTAAAAAAATGTATCCTATTATTAAAAATTCACTTCCACGATTCTTTGCATAATTAATTTCTGAACCATTTTTTTTCTTATACAATTTTGCTTTTAAAATACAACGTTTTAATTTTTTGTTCTAAATGTTATTGGGGAAACAATTATCGGGATTAATTCAGAAATTTTTATGTTTATTCTTGAATTTAAATATGATCTTTCTCAAACGTTTCAAAAGATAAAATATTATTATTATTTAAATGATTTGTTTTGAAAGACACTATAACGGCATTTAAGTAAATAAGTATTTTTCCTATTTTTGAGTGAGTTTATATGCGCCATTTTAATTTTGTTTTGAAAATATAATAAAAAGGGATTATGTGTAATGTGTAAAAAACAGGATTCTAATATTAAAATAGAAGTTACGATCAAAGTTGGAAATCTTTCAAAACGTGATGTTCTAAAACTTTGCTGTGACAGTGTACTAAGAAAATCATCGTTTTTTGAAGCGATAAATATCAGATTTATTTATGTTTAATATCGTGGATATTTTTCGAACATTTAAAAATAATAGAATCAAATTTAATAGCATTTTATTTTAAGGATCAGTGTTACGATCATTATCCATAAAACGTTTTATAATTATTTTAATAACCCTTTTCCCTTCTTAAAAATATTAAAATTAAATATTACATATGGATTCTTCTTGTCATGAAGTCTATGAGGTGGCATGAGGAACTTAAGACCCTATCCGATTAAATACTCTTCAGAATGCTTTAAGCTTGTCTGGTGCGGAATCCAGCTGTCATATGTCCCGTTTGATCTGATCCCATGGATTTTCAATTGGATTAAGATCTGAGGATTGTGCAAGCCAAGTAAGCAAGTGAAGTTTCTGTCATGTTCTACTAACAACTTGGGGACTACGCCTCTGTCAGATTGAAGATATTATTGCCTCTACAAACTTGAAGAGTTAGGGCAATACAGATGAAGTTCATATTTTCATTTTATTTTCTCCATATTCACACCTTATCGTCTACTTAGTATAATACCCTGAAACTGTGACTCATCGGACAACTTGACTTTTTTCCAGCCATCTACAATTGAATTCTTGTGCTCCTTTTCGAAGTGGAGACATCTGTTCGTGTTCAAGGCAAACAGTACAGATTTTCAAACATACTGTGGGCTACTATAGCCTATACGATGAAATGTGTGACGAACATTTCGTTTAGAGACGTTCGTAGTTGCGGTTTCTTTAAGATTTCTCGCAATTTAATGTACGGTTGCTCTTTTGCTGGGCTGGGCAACTTAAGCAATTCTCTTATCCGGGGGAATTTTCAATAGCCTGTGATGGCCACGTCGAGACCCTGTCTTTTGCTTGGAAATTAACTCTCTGTAAACATTTATAACTGCTGCTCTAGAACGGTTCCCAAATATTGCCATTTTGCAGATATTCTTAAAATGCAATTGATGCTTCGCAATTTATGGATTCTGTATTAATAGATATCTCTCTCTCTAGTGGCAACTGTGTGAAGTTATAGGTAACCTCCGTATAAGTTTTTGAATTAGTGATACTCTAGATCTACTTTATTATAAGGAAGCACTTATTAAGAACAGAAAGAATAGAAATACTTAGTAGAAACTTTGCATGTCTTTTTTGTAAAATGAATTGTTGTAGATTTTTCTGTGTGGATATAATAATAATATATTCCCTATATAACTAGAATATAAAATTAACGTTTTAAGCCATTATTCTTTCCATCTTCTTTTTTATAACATACTGTTTTAAAAATAAACAAGATTTCATGAGATTGAAAGTAAACAGGATTGTTACAGCAAAAAAGATTCTTTTTTAAGATTAAAGAAAACTTCTAAAGTGCATAATTTTCTTCACACAAGCACGTAAGAAGTTTTTTAATCAATTTCCTTCTTATTCCTTTTTTTTGAATTCTTTGAAAAATATCGATTTGTCAAGAGAGGATTAATTTCACTGAGAGGATTAGTTAGTAAAATTGCAAATAACATTTTTGAAATTCATACTTTTGAAGGGAAAACAAATATTTTTCTTCTTCATTTTCTGAAATTCTAAGGCTTAGATATTATAAATTATTTTTTTAGAAAAGATGAAACTATCTTGCATAAAAAAGAAAATAGTTAACTTCATAGATATTATGAAGGCTGTATGTGAATGAAAGGATTAATAACACTTTTTCTCAATTAAAGTTTTTGTGGAACTTCAAACGCAAGGCATAGAATGATTTTCCTATTTTCTTATATTTGTAATAACTTTCTAGGTAATTTATTTTTTGATATACAATAAAAAAAAAAGGAATCAAAGGAAAGTAATCATTTTTTGGTGACTTTCTCTCTTTTCTAACTATTAAAATTTAGTTTCTATAAGAGGCATATTTTACAGCTACTTGAACATTAATATTTTCAATTTTCGTATGATATTTAACATTATTTTTCAAAGGTTTTTAAAATGTATTTTTCCTGTAGTAAAACCATATTCTGTTACTCTAAAATTATTATTTTGCTTTTTTTTCTTCTAATTTTTTTTTAATTCATTGTCATACTTTTATTAATTTTATCCTTTTATTCTGTCTATTTTCTCTTGAGTTCTAAAATGGTAACGTTTATGTAATTTGTAATTTTTACAAATAATTGCTCTAGCAAGATGTAAAAAAAAAAAACTTAAATTCAAATTTTTTAAAAAAAATAATTTAATTATATGTATATACAATATTGCTTTTCTGTGGTTTAATTTTTAAAATCAACAATTTAAGCTAATTATCCATACATGTAACGAAATGTCTTATACATTTACGGTGATCATTTTCAAAAACAAAATCTATAAAAATTCCAAGGGTGACTAAGGCATTGTAAGAAAAGAATATTAGAAATTATAACACCGTTAAGGGAATGCTTTAATATTTCTTAGTATAGATTGTCAAGTCGCTAACTTTTCTAAAAATATTTTGAATTAAAAACAGATTTATGCTAGACACAGTTATTTTGTCGTCAAGTTTGTAAAAAACGCATTTGATTTAGTAGTGTTTTGGTTTTATTTTGGTTTGAAGCTCGTCCTATAAAAATGCTTAAAATTTTTGTATACTCTTTTATTCTAAAATGTGTAGAAAAAATTGAAATACACATGGGTGACAAAATAATACGAACACCTATGAAAGAGGAGAAATGCTTTATTAATAGGGAG
>BMAV01027754.1:0-13482 GCA_019973955.1 Trichonephila inaurata madagascariensis | reverse complement strand
CATAAAAAAAAGTTTTTTGTAGTATTTCTACGAATTAGTGTGTTATATGTAAGAATTTATGAAATTTTTGAATATTTTTTGTGCGTTTATTTTTATGCGGTCCCTATCTACCGCACAAAAACAGGTTCAACAGTATATAGCTCTTACTATTTCACTCAAAAGAATTATTTATTAAAACTCGTACTAATCATTTCCCATGTTCTAAGAACTGACCAAAATACCATAATTAAACGTGCAAATAATTAAGATATTAACACATATACTACATAAAACAGTTTATAAAAAAACTAAAACTTCCCTACTGAAACTTTCCATTTTTTTATATTCTTCTTTCACTCCTTGTACATTTCATTATTTTTAAGCAAAAATCTGCTTCTAAAATTTGTAAATGGAACGCAAGAATGAATATATAAAAATATTTTATACTTTCTGAATTTTATATTATTTACAATAAATTTTCTATCAGGGTTAGAATAAATACAATGAAAATAGGGAACTGGAGTAACTAGAAAATATTGGAGTTTATTCACATTTCCAGTTTATAACCTCCCTCAAAAGAAAAAGTGATAGAAGGTCTATTGAGATTATGAACCGACATATTAGAGTTATTAGAAATTTTACGAATAATAGCGCATTTATCGGATTCTATAAATCCCACCGAAAATTCTCAACATGTTTCCATGACCAAAAAAAAAGTTGTGTTAAAATGTTTATCGAAAAAAAGTTATTTTTAAATTTTTAAAAATCAAAAATAAATAAATAAAATGAGATCTAATAAGAAGTTTATAATTAATTATTTTTACTAGTATTGAAAACTTTTAATACATAAATGAACCTGTTATTGCTTTAATCATCAGTATCACCTTCTATTTCTCCCACACAACGAATTTTTCCGCCTTCGATTCTAAACCGCACCCGATTTTAGGTAGCACTAACTTTTGAAAAAAATTTCAGCTTAGGTTCGAAAAAACATTCGTTAATACTAAATCGCCTCTAGAAGCATGTGGATAACTAAGTATATTTATTTACCACATTTTAATAAATTTTGAATCTAGACAAGAGACACGTTATAAAAATATTCTTCCAGTCAAAATATAAAGGAAAGATCCAAAAGACGAAAAAGGGGTTTTCTAATTAAATATTCACAAGTCACTCAGCTTCATGCAAAAATTTTAATGTTATATCTTTATCGGATTGAAATTTTCTAATAGACTGAAATGAAATCATGTTTAAGTAAATCGCTGTGAAATCATTGATGGCTCTAAAATTGACTTGATGGCACAATGAAAAAATACTTGTTATATATTAGTATCGGGTGGTTATAATTAAAGTTACATAAGTTAGAGGCCTGTAGAACCTGTTCAGCTTATTTGATTTTGATGAAACTTGGAATATATGCTACATGTCCATGGGGAAAAAATTTCTGCAATAAAAAAATTAGTGCAAATTTTGACCACCAGGTGGCTTTTATCGAATATTTCTTATGAAAATTTGAGAAACCTCCATATAAACTTGCAGTTTTGGCCAGATAATTATTCAGCGTGGCCTTTGTCATCGTTAATCACGCCCTTACAAAAAAAAATCGAGCTTTACTTGTAAAATTGTTTTATTAGAACTGCAGGAACTACTTAGCTTCTCTGTGTGAATATCGTCGTTTAAGGGATCTGCAAGATAGTCCCATATCGAGGATTGGTTTAATAATGATGATCGTGAACTTTGAAAAGATTGGAGATTTGGGTGTGCTGCCCGGGAGAGGACGGAAACCTGTTGGGACTGAAACTGTTGAGAAATTCGCTACTGTTGTGATTGAAAGAGTCTCCATTTCCATCTATTCTTCAGCAAGTGATAGATCAGTGTCACGCGACTTGGAGATTATGCGATACATTTTAAAATGGTATCCGGTTTAGATTCAAGTGATGTAAAAGCTGAAATCTCAAGATCACAAAACACGCTTTGAATTTGTATGCCGATATTTGGCGAGAATGAAAGTTGATGACGCTTAGCCTTGGCAAATTCTATGATCAGATGAGGCATAATTTTATTTAGATGGAGCTGTGAATAGTCAAAATTGTCACATATGGGGTACTTCACCTCCTAATGTCCTGCATCAACAATCACTGCATTCCGATTACGTGATTGCTTGGTGTAGATTTACTGCTGAATTTATCCTTGGACCTTTTTTCTGTGAAACTCTCATTCCAAAAGGCCCTAAAAGATTCTCTGTCATGATTGAACAATGCGGTGAAATCCTTCAAAAGCTGGTCATTGCTGGACTGCAGGAACGACAATGTCTGAAAGCCACTATCTTTATGCAAGATGGAGCAATTCTTCACATTTGGCGCCAAAACGCTGTAATGCGCTTTCAACACTTGTTATTTATGTCAATGAAGAATATATTGAGCTTCTTCTGTAACTGAATCAAATTTAACGATTATAACATATTTTCTGTCCTAATTCGGGCACCACATTTACTCCTAGTGGTCAAAACTTAAACGGGTTTTTGTTTTTACTGCAGAAACACTTTCCTCATGGTCATTACGGCGTATATTCCATGTTTCATCAAAATCTGATAAGCAAAATGGGTTCTACAGGCCTCCGAGTAGTGTAACTTTAATTATAATCATCCAGTATTTTAAAATTTCTGTCTTATTTTTAGCCATCGAAAGACGTTTCACACAAGCTCGTTAATCATAATTAATTATATAAAAAGAGTTTTAATATGCTATCACAATCTATTTTAAAAATTTTCCTTTTCTCAACAATCTAAATATAAGCTTCGAGCAAAACTCACTTGAAATATCATCTAGAAATATTTTGTTCATAATTTTATGCTATTTTTTCGAAAACTTATGCATAGAATCTCTCATACGTGTTTTTATTCCACTTTTTTACTGAAAGTATATCGATAGTTCTGTAAGAATTTATGGAATTTACATTTTAAGAGACGATTTTACTTCCATTTATGTGCAAACTGTTGGCTGTTCGAAACTCAACATGATAAAGAACAAGATATCACAAAACTAAATGAAGACACATATTATATGTTGCAAGGCTGAAATAATTGAATTATAATAATAGTCCTCTCCGACATTCAGAATACAAAGAAATGAGCATTTGGTACAAATGTCGTTTCCCACAAATATGCATCCCGAAATTGAAAGAAAAAACTGCTTGGATATGCTTTTGGTGTAAAGTAGATCTTGTTGCTTCTACAAATAAATTTCATCTGGTGTAGTGGAAAGTTGTTTTCTGGGTGTGAGTTTGCCAATAATCCTGTGGGTAGATCTGGAGAATCTGTGAGTTAAAGTGTGAGAAGCAATTAAGAATTACTGGAAGCTACGGGCCACATGAGATCTCACATTACCCTGGTGAAACTTAGCCGAGGTTATGCCTTGCAGGTTAAAAAAAGGATAACAAGTTTCAAAACTTTGGAGATATAGTGGTAACAGTTATGAGGTTTACCATCACTTTATGTTACCTTTAATGCTGGTTCAAATCAGAACACCAAGGGGAGAACGAGTATGCAAATGTGTAATAAGAGAGAAATGCTATACGCGCTTCGGTGCTGCCAGACTTGGATAAGATCGTTGTCTTCTTTTATTATTAGTAAATCGTAGTATTTGCGAAACCAAAATTGTTATATCAATATTTTGTCTACGCCCATTGTTCAATTACTCAGTGTTCTAGCAATATACTTCAGATGTGTAGTCAAAGTTATAGTCGTAGCTATAGACATCTTGTTGAAATTATCTTCTGCTGCAGATGAAGTCGAATGGTATCTGCTGATGTATATTGATAAGAAACAGACTATAATTCTTCTTTAATTCTTCCATCCCTGCCAAGTGAGTACAATATGTTTATCTTAACTAATCCTTCTAGTAATTACGATTTCCTATTTGTATCAATAAGGATACATTTTTTTTCCTAATTTAAACACTAGTATCTAAGGAGGATAATCCGCAACTTCTATAACCAGATATTCCCAGTGTAAAATAAATATTCTCTGTTAATTTCCGTATTTATCAATAAAACTAGAGACTAATGCTAACACATTTCCCTTTGTATGGAGTCGTTGCTGCCACACATGAACACGATGAAAAGATATACTTCTATAAAAATCTTTTTTCCATCATATCCATGAAGGAAAATTTCTCTCATGATGGATTATTCCTTCATATTGTTATATTGTAGTTAACTAGTACATCATTCTTGGAGTTCTCTTTCATTATTTTTTCCAATAACGTGTAATATTAATTTTTATTTACTTTTAGATTGCTGAGATAAACTGGCGGGCTGGCGACGTTGGTTTGACTCTGGCGTTGTAATTCTAAGGTTGCGCTTCGAACATGGCTCAAGTCGGTGGATTTTCATGATGCAGAAAATTGACAGCGGCCATATCACATGATTATGCAGCATATAAAATACAATTTGAGTGCCTATTTG
This sequence comes from Trichonephila inaurata madagascariensis, assembly GCA_019973955.1. Lineage (NCBI taxonomy): Eukaryota > Metazoa > Arthropoda > Arachnida > Araneae > Nephilidae > Trichonephila > Trichonephila inaurata. The sequence continues at coordinate 9,039 of BMAV01027754.1, read as the reverse complement.
GCTTGGGTGCTCTCGGCAAAATTAAAATCCGAAATATGGTTTCGCATCGCCATAGCTCAGGTGCCTCACTCTGAGGAGGAATCTGGGCTTCAAAATTACCTACGGTGATTGGTATCCATCTGTATGGTGCAGCACTAAAAAGAGATACCAGTTTCCGGGGAATGTACTAGGTCCGTAATGGTAAAACATCACACAATCCGCTGCCTATTAGAAATAAAAAAAGCATTGCAGATACTCATTTAGAATTTAATACAAAAAAAAAAAAAAAATGACGCATTTCTATTTTAGCTAGAAATTTTATCCTTTATAGGGCTATTTTTTCTATTAATGTTATGTTAAAATATTTTTGGAATTGAGAGTAAATTATAGAATAAATTTTTACATTGTGTATTGTTAATATAATTAATTTGATTTTTAATACCAATTTTTTTGGCCAGAAGTATATTTCCCACCACGCACTCGGAGGTATTTCAAATGTTCTGCATTTCTTTTGAAAGCATTACGTTACAACATATTTATGAAATATAATTTGTACTAAAACCTACAAAAAATTATAAATTCATTATATTTTCCAAAAAGTTAAGAATTTATGCATATTACTTTCCATGAAATTTCAGAAAACAGGAATCAACACATAGTGGGATATTGAAAGCTGTACAAAATTATCTTGTTGTTTTCTCATAAGCTTTAGTAGAAAACAAACAGCAACGTCCACATGTCCTTAGTAAAGTTGGCGTGTAATCGCCAACTGAAGGCAATTGTATGTCATATAGAACGTTTTCTTGCTGCTCAAGAAACTTGCAGTTCATCTTTGGCGTTTATGACTTCAGAAAAAAAAGAGTCACACACAGTCATCGGGCCAGATGAAGCGCTAACAGTATAGGTAGAACGATATTGCCAACGATATTTATAAATTAATTAAGTTTGTGAAAATATATTTATAAGGCTTTAAACTATGTATTATTATACAGAGAGTGATGTAATTTTTGATAAATAATTTCTCTTTTAAAATCTGAGTCTTGATGTATTTAATTTTTTTGAATGCCAAATAGTGTATATATATTCCCGCCCACCGAGAAATAAATATTAGAAAGCTGGAAGGAAACTTGGAAAAAAAAGAAAGGAGCCTTACAGTAGTCGCATATGATGTGTAACATCTGACATGTTATCTCGTGGTAAATACGCAATAGTAACTTAAATCCTGAAAAATATTGAATCAAGTATGATTGGAAATAATTTTCTATTGAATAAAAAATTATATCTTCAATGAAAATTTCATTTATTTAACACAAGGAGTAATGCAATTTTTTATCAAAAGTATTTATTATTGCACAATTTGGAGAATAGTGGATGCAATAGACTTTAAAATGGATAAACAGGGATTTTAGCGGTCATATATATTTCTCCGAATCAAACGTTTCAAAAAATTAAAGATTTTCTGCATTTTGTACTTTTAGCATATACTGAAGATTTGTGTGTGCGTGTGTGTGTGGTTCTGCTCTTTTAAAACAAACTACCTCTCGCTTCCCATGATTTTGAGTGTGATTGAATCGAGTATGATTGAATTGAGTGAGATTAATTTGAGTTTTGAATCGAGTATGATATTAAATAATTTTCTATCGAATAATTATATCTTTAATGAAAATTTTATTTAGGAGTAATGCAATTTTTATCAAAGTATTTATTCTTGTTCAATTTGGGGAAAGGTGGATACAATAGACTTATGATAAGTAAAATATGACGCATATAATTGTAATTTAAAAGTATTTAAAAACCGTTGAAAACCAGCGTCAATAACAGTACCACTGTTAGTTGTCGAAATATTTCGATTTGTATTCATTTCAAACTTTAGTTCATCAGTCAAAAAAGCTATGAGTGGCGCAACTTTTTGCAAACTGAAGTTAACCTTGAAATCACCACTCAAAATCATGGGAAGCGAGTGATAGTTTGTTTTTAAAAGAGCAGAACCACGCACACACACACACAGACACATTTTCGGTACATGGTAAAAGTACAAAATGCAGGAATTTAATTATTTGAACCGTTTGATTCGGAGAAATGTATACGGCCACCGAAATCAATGTTTATCCTTTTTCAAATATGCATTCTGACGCACATATTTCCCCAATCTCTTGACTAGCAATACCCAATCCCCTTGTTTGACGATAAATAATGTCCATGTGAAGAGTCACAACATGTGAGTTCTATTTGCTATTGGCAGTGACAGGAATTAACCTCAAAGTATGAAAAAGATACGCACTAAAATATTTATTCGAATAATTCCATATTACTTACTCGTATATTCTTAAGAATGTTGAACTTTTTCAGACGCTTAACAGTAAATATAATTATTAATATAGTTTACACATATAAATTAACCTCAGATTTCTTACACAACGAGTCCTGAGACTTTGACAATTGAGCGTAAGGATCGTAAGTTTATCCTAAATTAGATTTTGAATCTTTTAAAATGCTAACTTTAACAATATAAAAAAAACCTCTACTGGAGTTGGACCCGACGCTAGAGTAGTGAACTATTACGTGAGATGGATCCCGATGCGAGGGTAACGAAGAGACACTATCACGTGCGCTCATTGGTCAAATCAAATAGCAAGAACTAACGTCACTTCCTGTTACCCACTTCCATCACTTTTGACGAAACCACTTCTACTAAATTCGGCAATCAAAAGGAAAGATGTTACACATAAAAAAAAGTGTGTGTAACAAGATTAAAATCTTTCTAAAACTCTTTAGCAGGGCAAGCTGGGCCAAGGACGAAAATCGGTCACGAGCAATGTTGAACGATACTAACCATCAGCCAATCGGACCAGCCCCCCAAACCTGAGATAATCACGATTTAAATAAATTTAAACACCCCCGCACAGGAACAATAGGACCAATAATATGGGGAGGGGGTCGAAGGCGGGAATGATCTGTCCCGTTCTGCATATTTCAAGACAAAGCATTTTCGTATCCATTCGTACGGAACGCAAAGCAAAGGTTCTCTGACGCGGGGGTATAGCTCAGTGGTAGAGCATTCGACTGCAGATCGAGAGTATTACCCAGTTTATATCTGGATGCGCCCTTCTTCATGGAAGTGAAGAGAAATACTTTTTTTTGAGAAATTCGAAGCGGGAATGATCTGTCTCATTCTGCATATTTCTAATAAAAGCATTTTCGTATCCGTTCCTACGGAACGCAAAGCAATGGTTCGCTGACGCGAAGGGATAGCTCAATGATAGAGCATTCGACTGCAGATCGAGTGGTCCTCGGTTCAAACCCGGGAGTCTTCTTCAGGGAAGTGAAGAGAAATATTTTTCTGAGAATTTCGAAGGCGGGAATGATTTGTCCAGTTCTGTATATTTCTAGACAAAGGATTTTCGCATCCGTGACGGTTCTGCGTCACATCCGTGACGGGGTGCGCGCGCACATTGTAAAAAATTATCCTCATCCTATTTCTCTAACGCCCCAAAAGAAGTATAACTTCAAAAACTACGAATATTTGTTTTTTTTTAAAAATTTAAGCTTTATTTACTGTACGATGAGGTACAGATTCACGTACTTCACATTCTTATTTCCCCCTTTCTTAGCTCATGAGTACGTAGTAGGAATCAAAAGTTTCCGGACTGAGTCCATAACTTAAAAAATATTACCAGTTAATTTGCTAAAACATATCTCCTTCGAAATAAGATCTTTGAAGAACAGCACACTTTTGCTATTGCTTGTGAAGGTCGAATAATTTCTGGAATCCATTTTTAGCCATGTCCTTTAATTCAGCCTGTGATGCAGTTTTAACTTCCTCTGCAGATTGAAATCAACGACACTGCAAGTGACATTCCAGTTCAAGAAATATTCTGAAGTTTCAGGGGGCGAAGTCAGGGGAGTAAGAAGGATGTGGCAGAACAGTTGTTTTCATTTCCCCCCTGTCGTTGTTTGAAGCCTGTTCTTACGTACCACTGCAGAAAACGTTTCAATGTTTTCAGCAGTGTGGGGAGTCTATGGATGTCGTCGTCTTTGACACTTCCCTTGTCTTCTCTGAAACGTCGATGACACTCAAAATTTTGCGTTCGTGATAATGTATCATTGCCTTAAACATGCTTGAATATTTCGTAAGTCTCCGTAATACCGGGTGTTTCTAAAAGAATATCGGAGTTTTAACGCTTTATAGTATTCATTACATATAACATATTAGTATGACTTATACATCGAATGAAAGTGCAACTGAAACAGCTTTGTTTGTTGGCATGTGTGCGCGAAACGTATGCTAATTTACCCCTTTCTTGCCAATCAACGCGCTAGTAGGAAAATGACGACTATTAAACAGAAAGTGTTTTGTGTTGTCCGGTTTGCAAAGACAGATTCTGCTATTACTGTGCAACGAGCGTTTCGTATTAAGATCGGCTATCAACCTCCAAATGACAATAATATTCTTTGGTAGTATCATCAGTTTGAAACAGCTGGCTCTCTTTGTAAAGGGAAAAGTACGGGACGACCAAGGCTGTAACTGGTAACCAACTGTAACTGGTTCTGCTTATCTTGATGCTCTACAACTATGGCTATTTCCTCAATTAGAAGAAAGGGAACAAAATAACTTCGTTTGGCAGTTAGATAGTGTACCTCCTCACTGTCATCTCTGAGTATGCGATTGGTTAAATATCAATGTACCCAACCAATTGATTGGCCGCAAAGAGCCTCCCGATAAAGCTTGTATCGCATGGCCCCCACGTTCACCCGATCTGACGCCATGTTATCTGGGGGGTTCATAAAGGATTATGCGTATGGTCCTCCACTACCAGTTGACCTTTCAGACTTAAGACACAGGATGGAAGCAGATGTTGCAAGAATTTCCTCAGACACTGAAAAAAGTTTGGGACACAATTATCGACTTGATTTGTGCCGTGTCACGAATGGGGATCACATTGAACATTTGTAAACTTGTAGTTGAACTGTTTCAAATACTTCCTCATTAAAGGTATGAATTATTCTTGTAACTTATATGTGATAAATACTATAAGGCGTTAAATCTCCGATATTCTTTTAGAAATACCCGGTACTTTTGTCCCAGCCAACACAAAATTTAATATTATTCGCTGCCCTACAAACGCATTTTCTTTCAATCCCCGGCTACTAGATGCATTTACCAACGAAAAACGACGCTGTGACAAGACACCGACCCCATGATTGATGAACAACTTTTCTAGAAGAGGGGAAGAATGCAGTGACACAGAAATGTTATTGTAGGCGCTCTACACACACACACACTGCAAAAATTTGTCACGTTTCAAGCTCAGGCCGGGAACTTTTGAATACGTATAAATAATCTTTAAATGAAAATGTAGCATATTTAATATATTTTCTTATGTAAGCTGGGGTCAGTCAACCTAAAACTATATATTATAAAAGTCAAATAATAGCGACAGATAACATATTAATTGGCTCTAAAATTTAACTGAACACTAAATTCACAGAAAGGGCATTTCATTTTTAAAATATAAAAGAATTGTTTTTAAATGTAAACTCTAAATGTTAATTGTAGGAACTATCATATTTTCATGACCTCGACTTTTAATTTTTTAGCAGTTTTATACAAAGTGTTACAGTTCCAATAAGAGTTAAATGCGTGTAAAAAATTTGATTCGGGAGAAAACTGTTACATTAAATGTTTTCTTTGGATTTGATGTTTTAAATAATAGAAAGAAAATAATAATTGAACTAAGATACCTTAATAAAAGTTCCGCGCGCGATTGATATTTCTAAACTAAATATTTATGAACATATATTTTTATTTTAAATTAATCAAAAAATGCACTCATTACCATCAATATGATCTTTTAAATAATAATAAAGAAAATAATATTAATTATTATTTTCCATTCATATTTCTTATTATAGAATTTCTGTAAACTCATTTTAATAACAAAAACTATTTTCAAAAGCCTTGAAATTTTACTCTCTTTATGTCAACGTTTCAATTATGTGCTCCTAGTTTTACTCATTAAACATTTAGAAATAGCAAATACTTTTGGAAATTTTTCTCTTTTTCTGTTTTAAAAATAAGTTTTGATATAGAACTGTCCTTTCTTATTGAGCAATTAATCCTTCCAATAACACTTTAATCCCTTTTTGATGGGCTGTTTCTAAACTTAATTAAAATTTCTTATTTTGGAAAAAAAAGGTCACTTTTGTTTGGAGAGATTTTGCACAGAAGAAAATTAAAAATAGAAGATAAAAGGTAATTAAGTCCCCTTAGATTATTTCTTTAACTAAACTTACAACAACGAAAGAAGCTTTATCTTCTATTTTTTTCATGTATTATTTAAAGAAAGAGTAAGCAATACATCTCCGTCTGCAAAATTAGAAATGTAAGGCTATGTTTCCTGAAAACAAATTTGTCATTCTATACTTAATCATTCTATTATTTTTTTTAATCTTGGAAGAACAATGTTTAAATTTTATAATGTTTATATAAATTAAGCTGTATAATATTTGATGTATTGTTCAAATTACCCGAATAAATTATTTAATAAAATAGAATATATATGCAGACATCTAATTATTTTTTAAATTCTGGATTAAATTACTCTGAGGATTATAAAAATCGAAGTGCGTTTTTTTCAATAACATGAGGAATATACACGTGCCAACGATTGATTGATTGATTATTTACGTCGCACTGTTTAGCTACATGAGGGCATTTGGCGACGGACCACATAATTTTGAACCATGGTCAAGTGACGTGGACGACACCTGAGCTGGCACCCCCTCTCCTAATTACCACACCACACCAACGGGAGGACGTTTCAGCTCTCGACAGATTTAACATGCATCGCTGTCCTACACGGCGGGTCTTTAGTGGTACTGGGCTCGTACTCGTGACAAGGCAAGCCATGGTCCAATACCTATACCACTCGGATACCGTGGCCACCACGTGCCAACGAATAAGAAACCCAAGAACAATATTTTACTAGACAATATTTTGCACGAAAAAAACTCCTCTGATTCATTTCGGCATCGAGTCTACAGCGGTCAAAAAAGTACTCGACATGTGAAGATTTCTGCATATATTGGATTAATAAATAAAAACTGTATAAAAAAACAATTTTTATTGATTTCAAACCAAATATCATTAAGTATTAAATGTAGCATCTTTTTCAATACATTAAAATGTAATAAATTAACACAATCACAATAATTATTTCATTCAAAGGCAGTTAAGCAAAAAATAAATAAATAAATAATAATAATCGATAAAACGTAAAAATAAATGAAAAAACTATACAGAAAATACAAAACTAATATCTAGTTGCAATTCCTCTCTGATGGATGACTTATCTTAAACACTGTGGCATCGATTAAACCAAAATTTCTGTCACCTATTGGTCGATGTTCGGCCATTCCTCTCCAAGGACTTCATTTGACGTTTGAATAGTCCACTCTTAACCTTTTTTCCAATCTGCTCCGCAGGTGCTCAAGCGGATTGAGGTCTGGACTTTGGTTGATTGTTTGGCTGATTTGGTCTGGACTCTAGGGCAGTTTTACTGCAGCAAAGCCTTGTATTGTGAGTTCTGTGTTTTGGGTTATTGTCTGGGTAAAATTGGTAGTCCTCCTCTATATCTAGTTTTTCAGCATTGGCACTCAAATTTCCTTTTAAAATCTGTATGTAATACAAATGGTCCTTTATGCCGTTACTTGCGACAGTATTTCCCACTTCTGAAGCCGCCATACACTCCTGAACCGTTATACCTCCTCCTCCATGCTTTACTGGGCCCACCATATTTCGTTTTTCCAACTCAGTATTACGTTTTCTGTACAATATAATTTTGCCATTGCATACAAAAAAATTAAATTTCCTCTTGTCTGCTTTTATTAACATCAGACAACACAAAATTGAAATAACAAATGATGGCAAGATTTTTTTCGAGTGCAAAAATTTCAACTTTTATTTTGAGATGCAAGTTATAAGTGCAGAATTGTGCGAAGTTTAACTACCGAAATTAGTAGTGCTGACAAGACAAATATATGAAATTAAATTTTTTTTTACTTCGGAAATATATATCGAATTAATTTACAGAAAGACCAAAATAAGAAAAAAGTAGGAACTCGTTTTTAGTTTGACTCAATTTTCATTTTAATAAAATTAAAGTATTCCGAAGTTTTATCTATTTTAAACACACACACACAAACACATCCCCATACCCCTCACACACACGCACGCACACACACACACACACTCACACACACACACACGTATACGCACGCACACACGTGCAAGCACGCACACTTTGCACTCAAATTATATTGCATTCAAAATACACACGAGAATGGAATTTTATAAAGAATATATATATATATATATATAATTTTATTCATTTTAATAAAGCTACATGCAATCTTATAGTAAAATAATGTTTTACTTTATAGAATAAATCTTCTGTGCAAAACGAAATATTTTTCTAGACAGAACTCAATAATTAGTAAGAAGTACTCTGACAGAAATTTTTACATTACTAGCACTCTATGTACTTAAAGAAAAATCAATATACAGGAGTATAAATTAGAAAAGGGGGAGAATTTTCTTTCAGAAGTATTGGAATTCAGTCAAAAGGAGTTTTATAATTCTTTCTGTATCATAATATTACTAGGTGTTTAAGTTTCTACTTACTATAAATATCTTTTAAAGAAATAAAACTTATTCTCTCATAAAAGAAATAAGGCATTTATTAGAACAAATAAAATGTATTTGAAAAGTTAGAACGTTTGAAGTTTTTCTTTTTTAATTAAATTGCAGTTATACTTCTTTTTAAACGAATCTTTATTTAGTTTCCTGAAATGAATTTATGCAGCAGTAATTGTATATAAAGAGAAAGATATTTGTGCATACATTTACAGATCAATAAAATATATATCTATTTATTACTTTTTTGAAATTTTAAAAGAACAATTATTTTATGTTAGAATTCCTTTGACTAACAGTTTACTGCATTCAAAGAAATAAAATGCCTTGTTGTTTAGACTGCAAGTACTGTTTCTTAGTTTACA
>BMAV01027752.1:0-108105 GCA_019973955.1 Trichonephila inaurata madagascariensis | reverse complement strand
TATTCTATGTTTAATGTCAATTTTCTATTATGTTGACACTTGAAGGGTTTGAGGCAGGAATATATCTTAAAAAACGAGTCTTACAGTAGTCGCATATGATGTATAACATCTGACATGTTATCGTGGTAAATACGCAATATTAACTTTTTCCCTGAAAAAAAATATGAAAATCGGGTATGATTGGATATAATTTTCTATCGAATAATTATATCTTTAATGAAAATTGTATTTAATTAACAAAAGGAGTAATGTGCAATATTTTATCAAAAATAATTATTCTTGTTCAATTTAGGGAAGAGCGGAGACAATAGACATGATAATTAAAATATGACACATATACTTGTGATTTCAAAGTATTTAAAAACCGTTGAAAAACAGCGTCAATCACAGTACCAGTGTTAGCAGTCGAATCATTCTAATTTGTGTTCATTTCGAGCTGAGTTCATCATTCATAAAAGCTATGAGCTACTCAGCTTTTGGTAAACTGAAGTTAAAGTTAAAATCACCACTCAAAATCAGGAGAAGCGAGTGATAATTTTTTTAAAAAGAGAACCACCTTCGTTATATGGTAAAAGTACAAAGTGCAGGAAATCTTTAATTTTTTTTTTAACCGTTTGATTCGAAGAAATATATACGACCACCGAAATCACTGTTTGTCCATTTTCAAATAAGCATTCTGCCGCACTTATGTCACCCAATATCGTGACTAACGGATTTAGAGTCAAGCGCTCGAGTGCTTGATGGCTACTAGAGTTGGACCCCCTTGCGAGGGTAGCGAAAAGATACAGCAACGCACTCTCATTTGTCAAATCATGTAGCGCTCGCTTACGTCACCTCATGTTACACACATCCGTCCCTTTTCACGAAATCACTCCCAACAAATATCCAGCAACTGAGAGAGGAAAGATGTCACACATCTATAATAAAATTTGATATTTTTACAGATCTTTCACTAGTATCTACCTCCCCATCCTGGAGTGAGGTCACAATGGACATTCCTTTCACCCAAACGATGTTTGATGTCAGCTACTTAAATTTACAGCTACCTAGATTTAATGATTCTTATATTTAAATGTAACTAAATTGAAATTGTTAAATCAAAACAATCTAAAATATAAACAATCAACGTGTCCTACCCTCAGCGGGCCGCGGTAAAATTATGAAACGTTGACCGGTCCGTAGCGATACGAAGGTTGCGGAGCACTGGTGTAGAGCGGGGATCCGGCCCTCTTGTTTCATCCTCCGTTTGGTGGAATCAGATTCCTCGGGAGTCAAAAAGGGGTTGTGGGGGCGGCCACGCCTTAACCCTCAAATACACAGCTGCCGAATGCACGTGTGAATGTCATTTCCACAAAAAAGACGCCGATCCCATGTGGGGGAGAGACGACGTTACAGTGTGTATTGTGTTTGCACAAATTTAACCCACAAATTAGCAAAAATGAGTACCAAACAGACATGGTTAGAAAGTTTCCTTCGGAAAAAGAAAAGGCTCAGTGAAGAGACAGAAATGTCTTCAACATCAAAGAAACGTGTAACTTTTAACAGACAATACCATGAGTCCTACTTGAAATATGGTTTTGTCGGAACAGGGGTGATTCTTACAAACCAAAACCGCTCTGCATAGTTTGCGGCGACCAATTCTCTAAAGAAGCAATGAAACCTTCAAAACTGCTTCGCCACATGAACGCCAAGCACCTTGGAGTAAAAGACAAGTCCCTGGAGTATTTTGAAAGAAAAAAAACGGGAACACGAAGGACAGAAGAAATTTATGAGGGCCACCACATCAATAAAGGAGAGAATGCTGTAAGAGCATCATATTTGGTGGCAAACCATATTGGTAAAGCTAAAAAGCCATTCACTATTGGTGAAGAATTAATCTTGCCCTCCACTAAAGACATTTGCCATGAACTTCTAGGAGAGGCTGCTGTGGAAAAGATAGCACATGTGCCTTTGTCGGCTGACACTATGACTAGGCGCATTAAGGAAATAGCCGAAGACATTGAGGCGCAATTGTTCGAGAGGATTAATACTTCACCGTGGTACGCACTCCAGGTTGACGAATCTACAGATATTGACAACAAGGCAATACTTCTTGCTTATGTGCGCTATCTATATCAGGAGGATGTGCATGAGGATTTGTTATGTGCTCTACCTTTGCCAACCAACACCACAGGAGCAGAACTGTTCAAGTCACTGGATGGTTATATATCAAGACAACTAAAATGGTCCTTTTGTGTAGGCATATGCACAGACGGAGCTGCTGCCACGACCGGACGACTGTCTGGTTTAACTGCTCGGATAAAGGAAGTTGCACCTGAGAGTGAATCTACACATTGTCTCATTCACAGGGAAGTGCTAGCAAGCCGAGAAAAAATGTCACCGGAATTTAACAACGTATTGATTGATATCGTTAAAGTTATTAACTACATCAAAGCACATGCCCTTAACTCGCGCCTGTTTGAGCAGCTTTGTGAGGAGATGGGCACAGAGTACAGATGTCTTCTGTTACACACAGAAATAAGGTGGTTATCCAGAGGAAAATCGCTACTCAGAGTATTTGAATTGAGAGAGCCATTGCAAACATTTCTCTTAGAAAAGAAGTCACCGCTGGCAGCACATTTCAGTGACAAGGTATGGGTCACCAAACTGGCTTACCTGTGTGACATATTCAACCTGCTGAATGAACTCAATCTGTGCCTTCAGGGGAAAATGAAAACTATTTTCAAGTTGGCAGACAAAGTAGCTGCATTTAAAGCCGAACTGGAGTTGTGGGGACGGCGTGTGAACAGAGGCATTTTCGACATGTTTCACACATTAGCGGGGATATTAGGCGAGACTGAGCCTAAACATTCCTTCTCCCAGTTGGTGCACGATCGTCTTTGATTTTAAAAGAGTTCGAGCGCTACTTCCCAACTACAAAAGATCCACTGTGACGTCTTCGATTGGGGTGAACCTCACCCATCTATTCATGTGAAGTTTTATGGCCCCAAACCGACGTTGGGTGACAAGAGCACGTGGCTATGGGGTCATTGTGTATTGTCTGGCCTCGGACAAACGCAGACATCGAGTCTGGAATTTACAATAACCAAAGAGTGCCGGTGACAATAGGTTGACGTATAGGCGAAGCCTGTATGAAAGTCGATGCCGAGAGAATGAGGCTATAAGGCCCAGGTGGTGTGATGAATGGGAGTTTCAGAAGTTGGATGAGAATTATGGCGCCCTTAGATTCCAGACAGCCGAAGAATGTGTTTGTGTTTGCCGCACAAATGGGAGATGAATGTGGCCCGGGGATGAGGGCAGACCTTTTTTTTGGCCTGCCAATGAGGAAGACGAGGGGAGTGTGGTGGACCCGCTCCTGGTGTTTAAGAGGGGTTGATTTTGAGGAGAAGGGAGACGGAGAGGAAAACAACTTGGAGATGGAGCCCTGAATGGAAACAGAGAGATAGAGCCCTGGAGTGAGACAGATAGAGCCCTGGAGTTAGACGGAGATCGAGCCCTGAATGGAAAACTTGATGTAGAGCCCTGGATGGAGTAAACTGGAGAGGAGCCCGGAAAAGAAAAGGGATTAGGGAGTGCCTTTCGGAAAAAGGATTGAACTCCAGTGAAATAGACTGTCCGTCCGGCTTGGCATATTTATTGGACATTTTAGTAACATATAAAGCTATTAAATACTGTTTTAATTTTAAAATGAGGCCGTGACAAATTTTCTTGTTTGTTAACTACTGACGACGTTACACCACAAACTGGTAAGGAATGGATCTACAACCCATTTGTCAACAAATCGGGTGAATATAGCATGTCTGTGCAAGAAGAAGATCAACTGCTGGAGATTGCAAATGACTGCGGCCTTAAAACTGCGTTCGAGACAACAACTCTGCCGGTGTTCTGGAATAAAGTCATGAGACATAGCCATCCTGTGATGACCATGTCAAGGGTGATTCGCGTAAGCTAGAGGTGTGGGATTATCTAAATGATGAGACATTATGTAATTCTTAACACAACTTTTATTAAGAATAACTTAAATTACTTAATTCTAAATAACAACTTTCTTAAAGTGAGAATAAGCCAACAATTAAACCTTATATTCAAGTCAGATCGCGCAACTAGAACATTTATCTTAATTATATTAATTTAACTGTCTAATCTAACTTCCTATACAAAATATTATCTTTTATAGAGTCACCTTCCTTCCTAGGTTGAAGAAATTCCTATTATGTTAATTTTAGATGAGAAGACTCATGCTTTCTTAATCCTTATTATAATTTAAGGCAATGAGCGTATCCTTCTTCCAAAGCTGTAGGACGTCTAACCTTTATTCCAAACAATTCCGCACTAAGTTATCTCTAGGCTTGCCGTGATATCTCACCAAACTTTCTATCCTTTTAAAGTATATCTCATTTGCATATTCGATCCGTTTCTCTTCTTGGTATTGGGTTGGAAAAGTTTTGCCATTAATCGTGGCCGTCAAAGAACTTAGGAGTTATGTTAGAAGAAGAACGCGAGAGACGTCACAGTCATGGCAGAATTCTCCGAAATTGCCACCACAGCACTTAAATCCTTACTGCCATTTCCGACAACCTATCTGTGTGAAGCGGGGTTTTCTGCAGTAACAGCAACCAAAACAAAGCAACAGAATAAACTGGATATAAGCAACACACTTCGGGTGTCATTGTCTCCGATTACCACCAGATGGAACCGTCTCATTGCAAAGTAACAAGCTCAGGCTTCTCATTGATTTAACGTTCTAGTAAGTTAAAATGTTAAATCACTTTATTTATTTTTTGGAGTAACTGTATTTTATTTTGAAGGCATATTTAAATAGAATTAAATTCTTTATTAAATTATTTATATTCTTTATGTATTAAATACAATTAAATACATTTTGCTATAAATCAAAATAATCTAAAATATAAACAATCAATGTCCCCCTCCTAGCGGGCCGCGGTAAAATTATCAAACGTTGACCGGTCCGCAGCGATAAAAAGGTTGCGGAGCACTGTGTAGAGGATTGGGGGGGGGGCTTAGATTCCAGTAAATACAGTATATTTATATAAAGAGAGAGATAGAAAGAAGGAGGGGGGATGAATATATGATAAGCATTGATACTCTTCACATGTATAATTGTCTCGTACATTGTGACATCTCTCGCGTTCTTCTTCTAACATAACTCCTACGTTCTTTGACGACCACGATTAATGGCAAAACTTTTCCAACCCAATTCCAAGAGGAAAAACGAAGCAACAATGCAAATAAGATATCCTTTAAAAGGATAGAAAGTTTAGTGAGAATGAATGGCAATCTTAGAGAAAGCTTAGTGTGGAACAGTTGGAATTGAGTTTAGACGGCCTACTCAAGAAAGACGGAAACGCCCACCCTCGATAATATTTATAAGGAGGAACAATTGTACACGAGTACATCAAAAAAGGATTCGATCGCTAGACTTCGACCAGTTCAGACGCACGTGTCTGAGCTCCCAGTTTTTTTCCGATTAAGTCAGGGAGAGCACGTAAAGTCCTTTGCAGCCCTTTTCAGGGCTATTTTGTCAAGGGGGTTGCCTCCAAGTGTAGGATGATGAGCGACTCGGATTCAGATATGGATTTGAATTCCGAGAATTCCGGATACTCAAGTCAATCTTCCCGTTCTGGATCTCCTAATTCCACGATTTCGTCTAAGGAATGCCGAAAATTGAAGAACGTTATGAAAAGGATTCGAACTGTCGATAAGGATATCAAGAAATTTAAAAGTCTCATATTGAAGCATAAAACTGGAGCCCACACTGAAGGATACAAGTCGTCGCTGAAGAGAAGCAGAAAAACCAGGGAAACTTTGGTAAGAGAGCTTCAATTTTTAGCCCCTTGTACTGTCCCCGACTGCCCCGATCATTTTTCTGCCCTGGCAGGTTCTTTTAACACTAGGAAAAATCCTCATTCTGAGGAAATTAAAAGTAAACTTAAAATAAGTAAAGCTCAAAAACGCAAAGATAATCAGGATGACTTTGTCTTTCCTAAAAAAAACTGTGCGACCTAACTCTCCCATTAAAACCCCAGAACCCGTCTTAACGCAAAATAACTTTGATAGATTAGAGCAAGACGTAGAACAAGCGGTTAACAATGATAATGAAAATAATATTCCCAAACCTACGCCCCCACCCCTATCATGCTCAAAATTACTAAAAATTACCGTGATCAACTTAAACTAATTCACGATAAATTTCCAGAAATAACTAGCAAGAACTCAGGTGAATACATTAGAATTTTTACTAACGACTTTGATGAGAGAAGAAACCTAATTCACTTTTTAGATGAAAACAATGATTTTGAATACTATGTCATTCCCCCGAAAGGAATTAAGCCAATCAAAGTGGTAATAAAAGGTCTCCCCAGATGTACTAATCCATCAGATATTCAATCTGATTTAGTGGAACTTGGTTTCACTGTCAGCAGTTGTAACCAACTCATTTCGAAAATAACCAAAAATCCATTGCCATTTTTTCAAGTCACACTCCCAAGAAACAGTATAAATTTACCAATTTTTGACCTCACCCGCTTAGGATACATGCAGATAAGAGTTGAGGGGTACCTCATTAGAGGTATAACTCAATGCTTTCGATGTAACAACTTTACCATACCGCGAACTGCCCAAACCCGTTGCCTTGTGCGGAGAACACCTGACGAAGGAGTGTAAATTTAAAAGAACGGCAGGAGAATCCCTTCGATTAACCCAGGTGTGGGTTCCCTGTTACACAAATGTCCCAAATTCCCTCAGCCTAAAAAGGAACCCCGGTTTTCCGTAATAAAACAATGCAAATTCATGAAAGTCGTAACGTTTCCGAAGGTTTTTCCCCTTCGCTGACGCACTCAAAGGCAAGCCATCAAAAAAAGATTTTCCAGCACTAAATGTAGAAAATAAGGAAAGAAAAAAGTAAACCCCCAGATTATTCTGGATAAAGAAATTTCTAATCAAGTGATATCCAAAACTTAATAGACCTCTATAAAATTATCTCTAATCTCGTTAAACAGTTTCCCAAGCTTATTGAAATTTTTCCCCTGATCTCAAAGCCACTGATGATTATAGGCAGCAAGCTTACCTAATCTTGAATCCGTATTAGACGGTTAAATTTTTTTAAATTCTAATTGCTTTCTTAAAATTTTTATTTTAATCTTAAATTCAATATGTTAGCCAACATTACAATAGTTTAAATTCTTTTTTCTTCCACCGAGTCGGGGTGTCAAATAAGTACAACTGCTCTCTTAACCAATAGTAACCCTTCTAAAGCCAGTCGCCGAAATCTTTGCCTGATCAACACCCACTGGTTCCTGCTTCATTTGCTACGCCCACCTTTCACAAAGATCGCATCACCAGGCCCAGTCGAGTGCCAGATAGGGAATGGAGGGGTCTGACCAGATCCCAGTTTCCCGATCAGTATATCAGTCGTACACGAGTACATCAATCTACCTGCAAGTATCAGAATCGATGAGTCTTCAACCAAGGTAGGAGGATTATATTCCGAAAGATAGTATAATATAGAAAGCGAGATTAGGCAGATAATTAATTATATTTTGATAAGTGGTCTAGTAGTGCGATCTGACTGAAATAAATCGGCATACTTCGGTTTATTCTCACTTAATATAAGTTTGTTCGTTATATAAGTAATTTAAGAGTTAAATTCTTAATAAAAGTTGTATTAAGAATTATAGAATGTCTCATCCTTCCGATAATCCCACACCTCTAACTTACGCGGAACCCCCACGTCATAGCTATCGACAGATAGCTATATGTCACAACATTCCATATTGAAACTTGACTTTGTATCAATGCCACCAATATACGTATAATAAGCTTCTTGAATCCCTTCTAGTTTGAAACTCCACACACACCCCTTTTGTGTGCCGCTGATTCTTATCATTAAGAATTTAATTAAATGCTTTTTAATAACTTTATTTTAGCGGAACATTAGTAAATATTCTCCATACATTGCTGATTATAATAAAAGCATTAAAATCTAACAATTTTATAAAATTATTTATATTAGACTAATTTGTTTCATTCACCAATGATCGAATATACAAAATGTAAAACTTCAATTAAAAATAGTGTGTCCTAAAATGCTAGTGGCTGAGGGACAACGTTCCTATGTAGTAATTAATGTTAGAAGCTTGTACACAAACATTGTTTTATCAAAATCACTACATTTTCCTTCAATGGGACATAAAATCTTAACAATTGTGGCATCAATTGGTGAACTTTATAGCTCGATTTAACGATGGAATAATAATAATAATAAATGTCACTGTAAATTCCTTTACTGAAGAAAATCCATTATATTGAAAAATATGTTTAATTTTAGATGTATTTACATTATTTAATAATCTTTCAAAACTATTATACAGCATACTTTAAATAGTTTTGATGTTTATATATATTTACGCAAAGTAGAAGTTCAAATAAAAAAAATCTAGATATGTAAGAATTAAAAAAAAAGTTAATCACCAGTGCTTTTTCATCAAAACATATTTCAAGATCAAATACATACTTCAAATCTTTTAGGCAATTTAAACAAAAAAATTACTTGAACTAAAAAATTTTAAATTTCTCACTTAATTTCAAGTATTGAAAATGGAAATCAATAAATACATATCTACATATTGATCAATTTTTTATTTTAAAAAAATGAAAAGTTATATATAATGTAATGTTAATAAGCAAAATTTAAAAAGTTAAACTTGAAAAAAAAATTGTGAAAACTTGTAAATAAACATAATTAAACACAGTTAATATTTATATTACAAATAAATAGACAAGTAAAAAAAATCTTTGCTTTAAATTTATTTAAAGTTTTAAGATAATACTTAAAAAAAAAATGCGTTACATATATATACACATTTTAAAACACACCATTATTTTTCACTTCTTACAATTTTTATTGTTCACTTTTTGAAGAATTTTTTCTCTACATTTTTAACAAAATTTATCTCAGACAATTAGACAGTTAATTTTACACTAATTTTCTTATTTGAGTTTAATTACTTTTTTTGCGAATTATTTATTTTATAAAAAGTTCATAAAGTTCAGGAAATTAAAACATTTGGAACCACATGTCTCGCAGTCAGAAGAATAGTATTTTCTTACGTCAAAGTAAGCATCTTCAGCAATTTTTTTCTCGCTCAATATAGGCCATTCTCGTTTTGCTATGCTTTCCAAGGAATAATGTTTTTCAAACGATTTTACTTCAGATTCATTCAAAGAAAAACTGTTACTATTAACATTAAATCTTTCTTCAACAAAATCTATGTAATATTTTCCATCATTGCTGTCCTTAAATTCACGGTGCTCTGTGTCTGGCGGAAAACGTTTTAAAAATTCTTGGCAAAATAATTTGAAGTTATCGTAGAACTCTTTCGATTCGAAAACCTTCCCAAAGACTCTATCATATAACACATCTAAGCAAAAATTACTAATGTAAAGAATTCTGAAGCACTGGTATTCATGGAAAAAGTTGATAACTAATACTTTTAGAAAAGCAACCACTAACAAAAAATGAAAGTGCGTTGGCTCAGACTCATCACATAGCCTTATACATTGAGAGAGAAGAAATTCAGCAAATTTAATTTCCGATAAATTGAATATATCGAAAAATGCTTTGAATTCCTTTTCAAATTTGTCGTTAAATAAGTATTCACCGAGTTCTGCTGCCACAACTTCTACTTCAAAACATGCAGGATTTCTCATAACTTCTAATTCTTCACATATTTCTCGGGAAAGATCAGTTAAAATTAACGTTTTTAACATGATGTATATCTTTAATGGCTCATAAGCACAGAATTCATCGTCATTTATTATATCTGACATCATTGTAATTTCTTCTTCAGATTGAAATGTTCTGAATTGTAAGCTTATTTTCTCTAGAATATCACAGAAGTTCGAAATCACAGAATTTATTCTTAACTCAAAGTTTTTTTTCTCTGTTTCTACTTCCTTTCTCGTTCAATTTTTTTTTCTTTTTAAAGTTGTAAAAAACATCAATCACCCAGAAGTTAAAATGAATGCTTTAGCATTAACGCGAGTAATACGGCAGAAACAGCTATCAAAGACCACGTGAAAATGTTGACTTGCACTCTGTTGCTCTTACGGTTAAAATAAATGCGGAAACAGTTAAGTAGAAGCAATTAAAGATCCGCTGATACCGCTGATATACTGTTCGGGAAACTGGGATCTAGTCAGACCCCAATTAAAGATCCTGCTTGACTAGCTTGAAAAAGGTAAGAGCTCCCTCTATCGGGCAAGGAGGGGAGAATTGACAATCTGAGACATGAGAAAGTCGTACAACGCTCAATATTTGAAACGGCATAAATAGTTTATTTACACTCAAAAAGTTTCTCTCCTCAACCCCCAAATATTTTCTTAGTTTTAATATAAACCTTTCTTTTCTGTCTTTCTATTTTAAATAAAGTTTAGTTCTTTTTTGTAATAAATACGTTTCAGCCAGCAGCGCACACAGAAGTTTTCCAAGGGGTCCAGGGTCGAAAGTCCACCATTCTTGTATCATGCTCCTTTTGATTTTGCCGATTTTTGGGAACAGAAAACAGTAAAAAAAACTAATTATTGAATAAATAATAGTATTAATTAATAAAATTAATCATTAGAAACAAATATTTAATTAAATTTCACGTATTATATACTTAAAATTATAATCAATCGGGAAAAAAATCAAGGGCTTTGGGTCCAGACCACTAGGATCCCCCCCCCCTTGTGTGCGTCACTGGTTTCTGCAAATTTCGAGGAAATGTGTCTCCGCAGTCTAGCAAATACTTCTGTAAAACCTTGCAGAAAAGACTTTCGTACTCTTGAAAGTTACGAACTTCTCAAGGCCAATACTCTGCTTCCCCTCCCCCCTTTTTCACTTTCCTTACTGAGAGGGGAGGGAGACAAAATTTATGGTTCAGTATTAACACGTGTTCTGTTATCTTACAGAATGGCACAACACACCACTTTCCCATTTCCAGGAATGTTGAACTATCCGTATCGCGTTGGAGCATTTCCACACCCTAAAACATTTTTCTTTATTTTTCAATATTTTGTCATCTCTCATTCAAACTTAGGATCTTATTTACTTTTTAATTAATTAATTTCACGTGCTCCATAATTTTATTGTATAATTCATATGAAAAAAATCTTCAACGGTAACGTATTACTGCTCATATTTTACAGTGGTTAATTGTAAAAAATACACACATTCCTCAAGACATAAATCTGCACACCAAATTTATTAAGAATAAGTAGTTTATAATATGAAGAGAAATAGAAAAACATAAATATGTTATTGTCACGATAATTCTGAAATTACAAGTACGGAAAATATTCACACACAGTTTCAAGTGTAAGTTTTGGTATTTCTTCTTTAAAAAAAATAAAATCTAAATTTCTTTCTTTTACCGAAACTCAAAAATTCTTTGAAATATTTTCATATTCTTTATTAAATTATTCACTTCCGTAAGCCAAAAAGAATATAATGTAACATTAACGCTCAAAATTCATTTTAAAATATTAGTATGAAATTTATCACTATATAGCCAATAATAATATATTAAATGGAACAGGGAAAATTTATAAACCTTAACATTTTTACACAGAACTGATAATGAACAAAAAGCATGACATATTTTTATTCAGATTTATTATCATACTTCCATTTTAGTATAAACACAAATATTTTCTTTATTATCCTAGTTTAGAATATTGTGATACAGGGGTTTCAAGCTATATCTTATCTTATTTCTCAAAACACGTTGAATGTGAATGCTGGAATATATTATGTGTGTGATAAAGATATCATAACTCTCCAACTTTCAACTGACAAACAATGCAAAAATAAATTTAATCTAGTTTGAATATTTGATGAAGGAAATTCATCCCCCAATGCTATCCTCAAAAGTATTATTTGTTCTGTTAGATTCTATATAAGTCGGCTGGGTGGCGTATCTGGTTTGTCCCTGGCTTTCTGAGCCTAAGGTTGCGGGTTCGATCCCGGCCTAATACGGTGGATTTTCTTTATTCAAAAAAGCGACAGCGCGCGGCCATGTCGTATGATTATACGGCATGAAAAAGATCCCTTGAGTGTAACTTTGGCTTGGATGTTCTCTGCAAAATTAAATTCCTACGTACGAATTTCGCATAGGTAGAGCTCAGGTCTGGGGAAGTAACTGGGCATCAAAGTTACTTGCGGTAATCGATATCGCCAAAGTGAATGCATAAAATTTTTTTTAGCTATTCATAATACAGTTTCTTTTGATACACAAGCTGTCAGATCTCCAAAAATTCTTTTCTAACAAAACGCTCTACAATTTCTTATTCCTCTTTTTTCTTAACAATCAATCTATAATCTTTGTATATGTTACCGTTAAATTGTGAAATACGTTATTTCATAGAATAACTATTGGTATTTCATGAAATAACAGGACAAATCAGTTAAAGTATATGAAATTATTGAATTCCATGATTTAATTAGGTATTCTATAGAATAATGATTACTCGATCGTTAAAGTATGAAATACGGAACTCAATTTTTTTTTGAACAAGAGAATGGCCAAATAAAACAATTGTACTCTAGATCTCAGTTTAGTATATGTGATCGAGAATTAATTTCCATTCACAAGAAGTTCCAAATATTAGCAGAACGCTTCGATCTGTTGCCACAGCTTAATGTTGAGGCACTAGGCAAGGATCAGGGGCATAGCTACCGCCATATCAGATGTATCAATGATACGGGGCCTCCAAGCAACAGGGCCTTAACATGTGTACCTACAGTACCACTAACAGAAATTTCTTTTCTCAAAAATAGTCCCGAAGGAGTTTTAATACGGGGTCCACTCAGAACTAGCTACGCCAGTGACAAGGATTTAAAAAGTGCTCGTGTAAAAAAAATGTGCAATAGTAAAAAGTGCGCTTGTTTCAAAAATAATAGGCAGTGCTATTCAAAGTGTCGTCACAGCAATCCTTGCACTAATAAAAATGAAAAGTAAAATAAAGGTATTTCCTAAAATTTCAAATAATATTCTCTGACATTTTTGTTTTAAAAAGTTTACCTAATGTTTTTATGAAACAACTGTTTTTCTTCCCAGCTTGTTTTTTTTGATAATATTTAAATATAACTATTTCTGAAACATATTCTTTTTTTCCCCTTTCTATCTAACTAATGTTAACAATAGGAGCAATAGTAAGTTATATACTTTTCTTTTCCTTATTATTTATCATTTAATCATCTGCGATAGAGATAAAATGTCTTTTTTGAGAGATTTTAGCTATTTATAATCAATTAATTGATCAAATAACTTTGAAATTGTTTATTTTTCCCTTTTACTGTCTATCGTTAGTTATTTTATAGAATAACTAATTAACTGTATTACACACTTTAACGGTAACACAGTGTTTCTCAAACTGTGGGGCGCACCCCCCTTGGGGGCGTGATAATTCTATGAGGGGGCGCGAGCCTGTTGAAAAGTCGAAAACAAAAGACTATTTAAAAAATTATTAATTAACTTAAGGTAAACAAAATACTTTCTAATACAATAAAATGCAAAATACGCTATACGTTTTTTAATTATTATAGGTACTTACCTATTATCCCATTGTTGTTATAAAACGTAAGTACCTTACTTTGAAGTATTTCTCTCTTTGTACACATAAATACAAAATTTTAGTAATATGAGCTAACTCAATAAATTTTTTTCAATGATGCACTAGGTTTAACATGTGAAACATTTCTAAATAAAGGATGATGTCTCTTGCATGTCCACTAAATGTCACCTTTTTCTTAAATCATTAGTAAAAACCAGATGTGCATCAATTGAATGAAATAATGGGTGAGTAAATTGAAAATCTCAAGAGAATTACTACTCATTCAACATTTTATCGTACAATAATGCATCTTATGTTCAGTTATGAAGAATATACAATAAATATTGTTATTATTACTACCCCTTTCGTACGGAAACACATGCCTCGTACAAATACTTCACGTATTTAAGGTAGAACTTGTATCAATGCCTCCAATTATGAAATACTTGTAACCTTTCCTGTTAGAGCCCTTTTTCAATGCCAGAGATTATATACTATCATTATAATAATATAAATAACTACATTTTGGTAAAGCATTAATAAATATATCGTCACATCACTAATTATAATATAAAACTTGTTAGATCAGAATAATTTCTTTTATTCTCTAATGATTCAATATGTAAAACGCGCACGCGCGTAAGAACTGTAATAAAACCTACTGTACCCCCAATTGCTTAAGGCAGAGACAATGTTCGTGTTTCATAAGTAATGTTAATGGTTTGTACACTAACATTGTTTCCTCAAACTGACTTTTTTTTTTAAAAAAATTTCAGATACAATTTAAATTACAAAAAGTAAAACTTCTGGCATCAATTGATAAAACTTCGGTGCTCAGATTAATTAAATTGATCAATGTGTAATTTTAGTTGCATTTACATAATTTAGAAATCTTTCAGGTCTATTATAAATTATGCTTTAAATAATTTCGAAGTTTGTTTTAAAATTTAAGCACAGAAAAACTTAAAAACAAGATTGATACATATAATACAGATAAAAAAAAGTTTTTATTGATCAATGTTCAATGATGAAAACATATTTTACATCAAATTCATAATTTTAACGTTTTAACCGTATACTCAAAATACATGTTTACATTTAAATCCATTTTTCATTAAAAATTCAGTAAAATTAAAAGTGATACAACTGAATGTTTTTAGACAAATTTAAGTAATATATTTCTTTTTAAAAAAATCTGGTACATTAAAGATCAATAAATAGCAAATTCTTAGATTACAAATATGAATGCAAGTAAAAAAACATGTTCATCAAAATGTCTTAAGATAATAATTAAATGCATTACTTATATACTCACTCTAAAACAACATGGCGATTTTTTTTCAAATATCTAAAACTCATCCAAGCCCATTCACAGTAATTTGGCTTTTTAGCTGAGATATTTTTTTTTTAAATTATTTTTTACAGAAGATTCATATATTTCAGATAATTAGAGCATTTGGAACCACAAGTCTCGCAGCCAGAAGGATAGTGAAATTTTATATCAAAGTAACCATTTTCTGTCTCGCTCTATTTGGGCTATTCTTCGTCTTGGACATTTCTTTCCACTGAATAAAATTTTTCAAACAATTCTAGCTCTGCTTCTGTCAAAGAAAAACTGTTACCAAGATCTTTACGTCTCAGTTAAACCAAATGCATCCAATAATTTCCAAAAGTGCTATCCTGTAACACGCACAATGACGAATCCGAAGAAAAGTTTTTTAAAAAGCCTTGACAAAATAATTTTAACTTCTCCTAGACTTCTTTAGAATCGAAAACCTTCCAAAAAATCCGGGTATATAAGACATCGAAGCAAAATTGGCAATGTAAAGGATCTGGAAGCACTCGTACTCATGAAAAAAATGGAACACAGTTTGTGTGTGTGATTCAGGAAAGCGGCCCCTATCAAAAAATTAAAGTATGTTGGTACACTCTCATCACATAGTATTATACATTGGAAGAGAAGAAATTCAGCACCTAGAATTTCCGATAGATAAAACTTGTCTTGGCTTGCTTTAAACATTCTTTTAAATTTGTTGAAAAATAAATATTCACTGTGTGACATGGCCGTCGTTCGATAGCCATGTCGTGGGGTTTCAGCGTAAGTTAGAGGTGTGGGATTCTCGGAATGATGAGACATTTTAGAATTCTTAATATGACTTTTATTAAGAATTTAACTTAGATTACTTAGATATCGAACAAACTTATATTAAGTGAGAATAAACCAAAACACGTAGTCTTAACTAACTCAGATCGCGCAATTAGATCACCTATCAATATAAATATATTATATCCGCCTAATCTCAATCTCAATAATATACTAGCGTTAAAAAAATTAATCTTACCTTGGTTGAATACCAACGCCCAATCTATTTCAAATCTTTTCCCTAAGGTTGTACAATGGTAGCCTTTGTTTAATTGGAGGTGCTTTGATTCTAGGTGCCGTCGATCAACACTTCTATCTTCTTATGAACTTTCTCTAAATTGCCATATTGCTCCTAAAATTCCTATCCTTTTAAAGGTTATCTTATTTGCATCTATGCTTCATTTCATTTTTGGATTTGGGTTGGAAAAAAGTTTTGCCTTAATGGAAAAGCATAAGAGGTTATGTTAGAGGAAGAACGCGGGGGATTCAAAGTGATGTTTTCTAATGAGTTCTAACCCAAAATAGGCAGGTTTTATCATATCTTTCAATTCTTCTACTTTAAATAAAAGGGAAATAAGGAGGAAAAGTATCGCGTTAAGTTCTTGAAATCACAGAATTCTTTTTCTCCCACATAATTGAATTCCTATTGCTTTATTTTTTACAAAAGTTCAAAACCACAGAATTTATTTAAAGGAAAAACTTTTCTATTCAGGGGATATTTTTTGTTCTATTTCTTTTTTTTGCAATTTTAAAACCATCAAACACGGGGAAAAAAAAGGGAATTGATCCCAAACCCGAAATCTGCAGCAGCACAAAGACCAGGGAAAAATTTTAATTTGGAGTTAAAGATTCAGTTAAAAAGCTATAAAGAATCAAAACGATAAGGTTTTTCTTCCACACCACAGTCCTCGTTGAATAGAAGTCAAGTCAAAAGGTTTTCTGTTTATCTCGACAAACTAAAGAATAATATCAACGAAAAATCGAATACTACAATCGATGCTATTTTTTCGATATTTTCAGTATAAAGATGAGGTCACGACTAAGGAAATTCATTTGGGGTCGAGACTTGGTGTATTTGTAGTACCCTTTAGTAGTAGTTTAAAAATTTAATGTAATTCCGGGGAATGGGCCCTCACGAGAAAAAAAGAAAATTTATGCTTAGCATATAATTAAATTTTTTTTTCCCCGCGTCGTGGTTGGTTTGGGAAGACGCCATCTTAATACGCGGGTGAGTTCGAACCACGCGATCAACTTCTTTTTTTTAATTCCTTTAATTATTTTTAAAATTAACTAAATTTATTTATGAAAAGGGTTTTTTAAATATTAGATGATATTTTTTGTAATTATTTTTACATTTTATGAAAAAAAAAATAAATAAAATTTTTTATTTAAATTAAAAAATTAAAATTAATTATTAATTAAAATTATTTAAAATTAATATTATCAATTTAAATTATTTAAAAGTATTATCAATTAAAATTAATTATTAATCAATTATCAATTTAAATTATTTATTAATTAATTATCAATTTAAAATATTTATTAATTAATTATCAATTTAAATTATTTAAAAGTAAGTAAAACCCCGCTTGGGGGGGGTATACGTTCCATCTAAGTAAAACGAAATTGAAGCAAGTTAAACGAGGTCATCTCATCATGCAAAAATGGGGTTTGGGGGAAAATTTGGAAAAAGGGTTATTTTGCTATTAAATTTTAATTATGTTTTTTTTAACAATAAAACAAAAAAATATTTCTTTTCAAATATGGGAAAATAATAAACGAATATACATATAAAAAAAATAAAAAATTCTAAGTCATATGTTTACATTTCAGATCATTCAGTCCTTCTGTTTTTTTAATTTTCTGTCTTTTTTCTGAAGGTAGTTGACTTAAAGGCATATTGCGTTCAATTTGCGTCAATCCATATAAAAAGTCTATTATCCGTTTCATATATTGTAATATTTTAAAGGGTAATTTAGTTCAGGCTTGTTATAAATTCCCATGACAGTTTTTTTTTTTATTTTTATTCTTAAGAATGGTTTATTGTTGAATTTGCCCAATAAAAGAAATGTGAAACTGAAGCTCACCAGTATTTATAACTAATAATTTTAGACACACACACATGCGTCCTTAAATTTAATTACTGATAAATCTATAGGTTTTATTTGAGTTTTTTGTTTGAAAAATTATGGCCAATTCATTGCTCTAGGTGAGTTAGGCACCTGGTAATATCAGTTGAAGGTCATTGATCTCCAAAAAAGGTGCTAAAAGGGAGAAAAATTTGAAAAATGCCCTGAAATATTTTAAATATAGGGAGGGAAAAAAATCGAATTACAAGATTAAAAGTTCATTATACAGAAAATGCACTTCGCTATATCGAAGTTATTTTACGAAGAAAATAATAAAATGTTGTTGATTCCAGCGAAAAGTTTACAAAATAGAGAAATCGTAAAATATAGGTTTGTTGTATCGAGGTTCAACTGTATCTTCAGTAATAATTGAATATCGTCGCTGGAAAAAAAATCAAAGCTTGTTTCTTTTATCTGTACATTTGCTGAAGATACTGGGCTAAAAGGAAGAGAAAATAGTGTAACGAAGTATTTGAAAGTACTATAAGATTATTTTTTGGTTTGTCGTTGGCTTCTCACCCCAAAGGTTGAGGGTTCAACACCGGCTCAAGTCGGTGGAATTTTATGATGCAAAAAATCGACAGTGTCCGAGTCGTTTGATTATGCGGTCTGTAAAAGATACCTTGAGTGCCTGTTTGGCATGGAAACTCTCGGCAAAATTGAAACTCCAAAGTCCGGTTTCCTCTTTGGGGCCCCTGGTGCCCCCCTTTGGGGAGGCTACCCCCAAGTTTCTTGGCGTTGGTTTAACCAGATGGTGCCACACTAAAGAGAGATACCAGCTCCATGGGAATGGAATGAAATAGTTATTTCCAATCCGCAGCTCTATTTTGAAGAAATTATTTTCTTCCATGAACGTTTGTACATTAACCGAGGCGGTGGCCATAAAACGGCCATGAAAACAGACCAAAGGGTGGATGGCAGTCTTTTTGGGATCGGGTGAAACAAAAACCCCTTAAAAGACGGCTCGGGACTGTGGATTGGGAAAAGTTCGTCCAGATGCCCAAAAATAGTGCCATCCACTGTAGGGGCCCCGCAATGTTTTCCCTTTTAAACGCTTTAAAAAAGCTGGGCCCAGTCCGGAAATCTTTTGCTTACTGGTTTCTTTTTTTTAAAAAGGGGACATTTTCCCCTTTTTTAAACCGTATCTAGAAATCCTTTTTTTTCCCCTTAGCAAATTCTCCCCGGGGAAAGTGCATAGTTATTTTTGAAAGCGTTTTGTCATTTCGATTACTTAATTTTTTCATTTAAAATTAATTTGTTTCCTTTTAAAAAAAAAAAATGCCTAAACGAAAAAAGGATTCCACCCTAAAAAGATTCAAAAGTTTTAGCTGATTTAAAAGACAAAATTTTTTGATGATTCTGGATTTTGATTGGGTTGAAAATGGGAAGATGATTTAGATCAATTTTTAAATTAAAAACCCAGAGGTTAAAGATGGGGTTTTTCTCCGAAGAACAAAAAAAAAATGTCTGGGATGCCCCAAACCAACCCATAAAGGACAATTTCACCTTTCCAGGAAATAATGTGAAAAAAGGACCCCTTTAAATGTGTTTAAAGGGATTCTTATTAAAATTTTTTCATACAAAGGATGACATTTTTTTCTTAATGCTTTTTTTTGTTACTAATAAATACTTTTAAAATCATCTCCCAAAATTTTAAAAAAATACTTCAGTTCAAAATTTTTTATTAATTTTTATATCTGTAAAACAACTTAAAAAATTTGTGGAGAACTTTAAGAATTTTGATTAAATTTTTTTTAAAAAATTTATGCTTTAAACCAAATGTATTAATGTACAGAAACGTTTTTTTTATTGTTACCTTACGTTATTTTTAAGAAAAAATTTTTTAAAAAAATTTTATATCGAAACATAAAAAAAAAACCTTTTAAACCCTGTATAAACAAAAAAAAAACAAAAAAAAAGAAAAAATTTTGAAAACGACAAAAAATTACAGAAATATTCGTTACAGATTTTTAAAAATTATCCATTTTGTCCTTCAAATTTATTTATAAAATGCGAAACTAATTTTGACATTTTTTTAAAATTGTTATAAAATAAGTCTTGAAACAGAAACTTTTAATTTCCCGATATTTTTCTTTCAAATTTGAAAAAAGTAAAAAGTTTTTGATAAAAAAAACTAAAACCTTAAAAGCAAAATTCCGCTTTTGTTATATATTATATTTTAAAGTTCTACAGTTTGGATTTACTGATTAAAAAATATAAAGTAAGTTTCCTTTATAATAAAAATTAAAAAAATTTTTTAAAATCTTAAATCTATCAAAAAATAAATATAATCAGAACGTAGTCTAATAGATAGTTATATTAAGAAAAAAAATTTTTTGTGTGTGTTTTTTTTTTCCCCTAGTTTTGTGAGTCACACTTTTACGAATAAGTATGAAAGGAGTGTTCGGGTGCGCTCTAAGGCTATTGAACTTTTGGGAAACCGGGAATACAGAATCAGATAGTTTTTTTAATGGAGAAAGAAAGGTTTTAAAATTTTTTTATATCGACAAAAAATGATTGCCCCTCTTGATTTTGTTGATGCTTTAGCTTTAATCCTTATTATATCTAGCCTTTTTGGGGAATAAAACCTAGATATGCCCCCTCCTTTTTGTAAATCTTCCAAAGTTGTTTCAAGTAGCTGGGGAACTATTCTTCCTCTTTTTTTTCCCTAAATTTAAAACTTTAGAGATGCATTTCCTTTTCAATGAAATTGTTTAATAGGTAAATAGAAACATGCCGACCAAGCCCTTCAAAAAAGCTTTTCCCCCCTTTTCGCACGTTATCAGGAGGAAAATAATCCTTCAGGGCTGATATTGTGTTAGATTTTTTAAGATAAGGAAAAAGCACCCAGTCACTTTGGGGGCCCGAAAACGAAGGGGGGGGGATTTCGAAGCAAAGTTTTCCCCTTTGTTTTTAAAAAAAGAAAAAAAATTTTTTGTTATCTATAATCCCACTGGGGTCTGGCGTTAAAAGGAAAGGTTTGTAAATTTTTTGAATGTTTCAAAAAGGGTTTTCGTAAGAACGTATTGATTTTTTTATCCAAAATCACACACAAAATAAAATTCATTTCGACAAAAAACAGAGCAGTAATCTTAGAATTTAACCAATATTAGCCCTTTTTTTTTTTTAAATAAAAAGTAAGGATTATTCAAAAGGGTAAGAATATAACCTTTTTTTACAAAGATGAAAAAAATTAAAAAGACCCCTATTTGTCCTTACTCAAAGAAACAATTAAAATAAGAATAATAAACCTTTTTAAAAAAAAAAATTCCGAGATATATGAAGTTCCCCGCAACTTAAAAATTTTTTGTTGTTAATTTTTGTATTTGATATCAGCTTTTTGTTTTCGTTTTTTCTGTCAATATACTAAAAATTCAAAGAATTTTTCTTTTTTCTAATGAAACCATTTTTAATGTTGGAAAAAAAAGTAATTTGAAATTTCTAATGTACATTTAAAAATTTATTTTTTAGGAACACGAAGCAAATTGATAAATTATTAATATTTCATTTATAGTTCTATTAGGGGCAAAGTAATAAAAGACGGACCTCGTAATTTAAATGACGATCAAGTAACGAGAACAAGAGAGAAGCGAACCCCCCTTTTTCCCCCCCACGACAAACCCAAGGTTTTTGATTTAATGCGTATCAGCTCTGTACACAATGGAACCTCTAATCGTGACCATTTTTCAATAAAAAAATGTAGAGACTACAATGTCCAACCAACAAGGGTAACATTTATAGGCTTAAAAAATTCCCCTTTTATACAAAAGGAAACACCCAACTGCCATACATCTCATTTATTTGCCACAAAATGTTTTTATAATAATTTTCAGCTTATATAAAAGAATTAGATCAAATTAAAATAAGATTTTAACTTTGAATAAGGCTTTTTTAATAAAATGTAATTTAATCTTTTTGGGGTCTGTATTAATGAATTTAAGTATAAATATTTTGGGTTATAGAAAAATAAAAAAAAAATTATACATCAAAAATATCATTCCTTTATGGAAGAAAATACAAAATTTTTTTAAAAAATTTTAAATTTTTTTAAAATTT
Source organism: Trichonephila inaurata madagascariensis (assembly GCA_019973955.1). Classification (NCBI taxonomy): domain Eukaryota; kingdom Metazoa; phylum Arthropoda; class Arachnida; order Araneae; family Nephilidae; genus Trichonephila; species Trichonephila inaurata. The sequence goes on along the minus strand of BMAV01027752.1, from coordinate 86,163 downwards.
TTGGGCATGTTCTAAAAAAAAAATTTTTTGAGTAACAATTAAGTTTCCAAAACAAGCATGTTTATTTATGACAAAAAATTGACATGCAGATGCTGTGAATATTTTTTAAGAGCTTTTTTACTTACTTCATTATCATTTTAGAAAATAACTTTTCATTATAGCATAAAGAGACAGGATCATCAAGCTTTTTTTTTTTATTTTTGGTTTTTGATTATAATTATTTCAATTTATGTGAATCATTTTTTACTTTATTTTTAATTTGACTTTTTTTTAAATTTTAAAACCCGGTGTGTACCAACTCCCCATTTAAATGAATTAAAAAAATTTTAAAACATTTTATAACTATTTTAATAAATTTTTGAAAAACAAAATATAAATAATTTTTCAAATAAAAAAATTTAAAAATTTGGGTTATTTTATTCTAACTTTTTCAAAAAAAGCATTTAATTTTTTTTTGAAAAGCTATATATTATCACCACTGTTTGAGCATTTTTCAAGCTCTTTAAAAATTTTAAAGGAAATCTAGGAAAAGCACTTAAATTGAAGGAAATATTTTTTTTAAAAAAAAGTAATAAAAAAATTTTTTGAATTTTTTTGAACTGAAAACAATAATGCTTGGATTCTGCAAGCAGTTTCCCCAAAAAAGGGGTATTTGTGTTTTAGGGGGGGACGAACATTCCCCCCTTCAGGGGTATCAATATCACTTTTTTTTTTCCCCCGATGTTGGGGGGCCACAATCAGCTTCAAAAAAGGGGGGGGGAACTGCTGGGATTTTTCTCACAAAAAGCCTTTAAAAAAGGGTTAAAAGAAAAAAAAATTGATAAGATTTCAAATATTTGGTTGTGATAATTATTACTTTCTGTGCAAGAAATAAATTAAAAGTATTCTTTCATTTACATATTCTTGGATATTTTTTTTATCTGAATTTTTAAATCAACGGCATAAGTTTTTCAGAAAAAAAAAATATCCAGTTCACCTTAGGTAAGTATAATTTTTCAAATGCCGAGGTTTTTTCCTTTTACAGTTGGAAATATTTTATAGAAATCAACAATCAAAGACATTTCAAAGAATGGACAAAAGCATTTTCACATATCTATAAAAGCATATGTTGCAGACCAGTGGTCTTCAAACTGTGTTCCGGGCCCTGGGGCCAGGGGTCACAATAAAAACTCGAAAAGAACAAATGTGTATAAAAATGGATTTAGCGGTTTAAGTTTCTATTGCAAAATTTTTAAAGTTCACCCCTTTGTTAAAGAAATTTAAAATTTTTTTCAAAAATAATGACTTTATTCTGCAATACTTTTTAAAGTTTTATTGTAATATAATAAAAGGATATTAAAAACTGGGGAAAAACTCACGTTTTTTCAAAATGTCCTTTGGGTTTCTTTTAAAAAAATTTAAATGGAACTTTTTCAACCCAAAACCCAAAAAGTGCAGCGTGAATAAAAAATGCAAATTAGAAAGCTATTAAAAAAAAGTTAGAGGCGGGTGGGGGAATTTGGGGAATGTTATGAGGGGCGATTCAATTTTGGGGAAATAACAGCCAACAGAAGTTATCCGAAGATAGAGCATTGGGGCAAAGGGGCATACCAATGCACTCGGGAAAACGCAACTTCCTTGTATCGGGTTTGGGTTAAGGAGGATTGACTATTTAAAATTTTGGGCTTGAGGTATTCTGAATAGAGATTAGGCGGGTTAGATATTGATAGTGGTCCGAGTTACGTTATTTCGGTATTACTTGTTTGTGTTTTGGTCATCGTGATTTCTCATATATATTTAATTTAAATTTAAACTGTTAAACTTTAAGTTCAAGTTCTTAATAAAGATATTTTAAGAACATGCAAACTTCTAGTTCTTTAGTTGAACCTACACCTCTAGCTCACACAGATAATACAGGAAAAGGGCACCCTAGGGGGATAATTTCACAAAACGTGCGTTTTATTTTTATATATATGTATATATTACTACTAGTTTGTGAATATTTTATTGTTTATTGTCTTGAGTACCACGAGATATTTTTATAATCGTTTGTACAATGTCTTACAAAACTAAATAGTTTTCTGATGGAAAATGCACCTTTTTATATTTGAGGAAAAACACGTGCAACATATCAACAGACTCGATATTAAAAATCTGAATTTAAGCAAGAGTGGATCCTAAATTTTATACGTTGCAAATTTTGTCTCTCTCTCTCTCTCTTTTATGCAAAACACACGGGATTTCTCCTACAGCTATAAACATTTAATGCCATTCAGAACAATGTGTATAAGAGTAAAATATTTCTCAACGTGAGCGGCTACAAAACAAAATATAGAACGAAATTAAACTCAGAATATGTAATGTGATTGCAATTATTCTCAATAGACCTAGACTTATACAGTTTGTGTGAAAAAATACAAGCATGTATCCCAGTCCCCAAATATAATGCATAGGTAGGTGACACTTGGATCCCACATTAATATTATTAATAAGTAAATTATATGAAAAGCAGATTAAAATTTTTTAATAACAAATGCAATAGATTTTTTAATTGCCTGTACATTGATCTTTTGTTGATTCACTTTAAATATTATTTTAAGATATATCTTTCTAAGTGTGTGTGGAATAGGGTTCCATGAAAATATTTTCTAGTTCTAGGGGTTCCACAACACACTTTCTAGTTCTAAGGGTTCCTTGAGTTGAAGAATTTTGAAGACCATTGTTATAGACAAATGAATTTCAAGCCTATTTTTGGCACATCCCTTTCGAATTTTTAAAAATATCTCATTGAAAGTAATTTATCTATTTTCATGCTTTATGTATTATATAATGTTGAAATAAAGTGACCTTTTCCCAGGCTTTTTATGATTAAAATAATTAAAAAATCGTATTCTCTTTTGTTTTGTTTCATCAAATGTATAAGTATTGCATTTCTAGAATTTCAATCGTATAAACACTCTGAACACATTTCGTTTTCGCTATCTAGTACTAAATGTTTTCTTAAATTTTCTCTCATTAGATTTAATAATTTCTTAAAAAATAATATTGAATCCTTTTTTTTTTCGATAATGAATTAATAAAATATGTAATTGGTTAAAATCGGAAGAACATTTTTCAGTTGTGTGAACCCTCTTCCTCCGTAGGAAGCTATGCGAATAATTTATTCCACCTATACTTTCATTATCCAAGAAATTCGTTCTGTGTGTGTTGTTATAAAATATTAAACCTATTGGATATTTTTTATCATAGTCTTAGAATTGATTGACGATATTGATTCTGTCAACTAATTTCTTGTCTGCTTGATTGTATTGATTCTTTGGATTTCAAAAAAATAAGCAATCAACTTTTAATTTAAGTCTACTGAAACGTTACTGTCGTTCCATCAGAGATCTAATTTTCACTTTAACGAGTGCCGAACAGAAAATTTGCAGATTACCTAGCTAAACCGTTTATCTAATCTCTGAACTTCAGCGATAACATATATATGCCTTTCTAAAATATGAAATTTTGCATTACGCTGCTATCTGTAAAGCTATTTCAACAATTTGGAATGCAATACAATGACCTTGACAGTGTATGCGTATGATTTACTTATTTACATATTTTTTCCTCCCCTGCCCCTTCCAATATACCACATGATTGCACGCGCCAGTTAGAAAAATCGTGGTACTGGAGATTGCATCTTTTTCTCAACAGTTAAGAGGCTAAACAATGTTTTTAAATATGTGATATATACACTTGCCTCCGAAAGTCTGCGTACAGGCGATCATCTTTCATATTCATGCAAAGATCGCTAATTAAATGAAGTCTCTTTCTGAATCAATACTATTTTTTATTGATTCCTCTAACGTCGTAAATTCAAATAGTATAAGCAACACTCACCTGAATATTACATAAAATAATACACATATTTATAACTTGAGAACGACACAAATCGTGTGCGTCAAAAGTCTGCGTACACTGGAAAAAACCTTAATAATAATGGATTGTAACTAAAAGTTAATACTTTTTAAGCTATTCCGCTCTTTCTATAACTCTTTCAACATATTTGGAAGGGATTTAACAAGCTTAGCTGTTTCATCTGTGGATATTTTGTTCCATTTTTCTACTCTGACAGATTTGAGAATTTCCTTGGATGTTATTACGTTCTCCCTGATTGTTCACTCAAGTAAATCCCACAAATGCTGTATTATGCTTAGGTCTGGATACTAGGTTGACATTCGGAATTGGTTTGGGACATGAACGGCCATAGTTTCACAATGTGAGCCATTTGCTTGGTTTCTTTGTGCCGCTGAAAGTAAAAATCATCACTCACCATAAACTTCATGGCATATGCCCTAATATTTTACTACAATTAATTCAAGTAACGAATTTTGTACATTATTGATTCAATAAATTCCAGATTACCATCCGAAAGGCTTCCAATGCACCCCCAAACATTATGCCTCCTCCTCCATGTTTGATAGTCGAAAAAAGATTCTCTTTCTTAAGATGTGTCTAGGAATTTTTGCAGGCATATTTTTGTGCTTTTTGATGCTAAATTACAAAAATTACTTTCAATTGAATATATTACATTTTTCTAAAAAAAAATGTGTGTTCCATTTAGGTGTTTTTTGGCAAAGGTCATTCTCTTAGCTTTGTTCATTCGAAAGATGAAAGACTTCTTGAATGCAACTCGGGCATGATAGTCCTCTCTTAGTTTCCTTCGAATTATAATTAAAGTCACACTTTTTTGCACTATTTCAGCAACACTTTTTAGCTATTTGTGAAGCTTATATTTATAAAGCGTATTACAAAGCAAGATTCTCGAGGTGACACTACAGACAGGCGGCCGGATCTTGGCTTGGACGTTAAATTTTTAGTTTATTTGTAGTTTATGAACACTTTTTGAATCAATGAATGTCTCCTATTAACAATTTCTACAATTGCTTTAAAAATTTTCCCCTTTTCTGAATATCTATGATGATTTTTCTTTCAATAATATATCGATCTCTATTCTGTTGCCCGTCATAGAACCACAGAAGCTCTCAAAACTCAAATCCTAAATAAAAATCGTAAAAGAAGCTTATAATTACTTAAAAACACGATTTAGTGCAATTATTTTACAATAAAAGTTCTTTAAAAACTCAATTTTGTAAGTGTACGCAGACTTTTGGCGCGGATGGTTGGTGATTATTTGGTGGTGGCCATTCTTGTTTTTTTTCGTTAAGGTGAATTTTGTTGCTGTTGTTTGAATAAGGAAATTTTGAAGTATTTTGATTTTCTAAGCGAGATTTTAATAGTAACTATAGCATTAACACGTAAGAGGATTGCCTGTACGCAGACTTTCGGAGGCAAGTCTATGTGTGGTAGTAACATAAAACAATTTCAGAGATTTATGTAACTATTAAATTATAATATAACTAGCTATTACGGCCCGATTATTTCATGATTTAGTGCAGGGGTGGCCAACCCAAATGACCTCCAGGACTACTTCGGAAAAAAATTATAATCCCGTGGGCCGCATATAAAAATATATATCTTTATATTAGATTTGGATCCATTACATTGATTGAAGCGAAAATTTAAAATAGATTGACATGTTATTATTGTTTTCGTTGTTATTCATGCATAAACAAAGATAATATAATAATAATAATAATGCAAGGAGCAAATATTGTTGAATGTATTTGATTAGTGAGATATTTGTTTCTCGACTCTTTCACTAAGTTTTTGCAAGTCGATCTCAATGCGTATATCTGTGCATCGGAATTGATGTTGCAGGTCTTCGTTCGTTAAATTTGAGCTCGATTTATGTCTCCTAAATTTCAATTTCGAAAAAAGAAAAAAAAGATTAGCAGTAACACAAGCAAAGTGATAAAGTAGAAACAATTATGAGGTTTATTTGTTACAAAAAAAAAACTTTTATAAACAAAAAATATTGCACAAAAAAGTCGTATTTTGAAAACTTGTAATGAATCTCGCGGGCAGCAAAATTATTCATGGTGGGTCCAGGATTGGCCACCCCTGCTGTAGTGTTTGACTATATATTGTTTATATTAGTCATCTATATCTAAGTTCCAGCACTAAACCTTGGATTGTATTGAAAAACAATATAATCCCCTTCGCTTTTTGATTTAAAAAGAACAACACTAAGACAAAGACAAAAGTATAACTACCTGTTACGCCTCTGTAACATTTCCCGAATTAGATTTAAGTGAAACCCGTCCTTAGGGGATCACTTCTTTAGAAAAGAAACATGCTTGCCAATTTTAAGGTATCCGACTAGGTTGAAAAAGTGCTTTTTAGGTGTTTGATGTTTGGTGTTGTTTGGGTCATTAGAGAAAAAAGAAATTAATTATTGAGGAAGAAGGACTAATACATAAAACTAGAGAGTTTTTAAGTTCTTTTTATAGTATTTACATTATCTAACTAATAAAAAATTTTTTTTCATTCGATTTTTGAAGAATGAACTTTTCATGATAATTTGTGCATGAAAAACGGGATATCTTCTAAATAATCCAATCAAATACAATGAAATTTATAACATATATGCTATGAGCCCTTCAGAGTGTAACAAACCGCATGTTTTTTAAACAGCTACATTTAATCACATTTTACAGCCATTTTTAGCTTAGAACATGCAGTAATATTGACGAAAAATCATGACCATTAAATTTAAATGTTATAGAATATTTATCTCTTAAACTATTTTTTATCCTGTGGTTTGTGACACTTAAGAGGGATCAAGAAGTATATCAATGACGTTAAAATTGCATAATGTGCAATTCATTTTTATTTATCACGTTTTTCTTAACTTAATTTTTTTTTTGCTAAATTTTCCTAAAAATAACTTAAAAAAAAGAGCTATACATGTTAGTTGTTTAATAATTATGACTTTTTAAGCCTATTTATGTTCTTTAAAACGATAAAATTATTCAGAAAATAAATTTTTGAAAAATTTATCTCCGAACCTAGTTGGATACCTTAATGTCTATATAAGTCTAATAACTTCGGAGATCTCTTGAGAAGTGAGGGAGTCGCGCTTTTGGCCTTGATGTATTTGCCCAGATAAATTAAAAGATACAATAGTGAGTAATTTACTTCGAAACACAAAAATAATCGTTTTAATTTACTTTGCTTAACATTCATAACTTTGGAATTGGTATGCACGAAAAGACAGAATCCAAAATATATTCGGAATTTAATTTTTAAAAAAATTTAAGATAAAGCTTTACATGATTTAATACTGATGACGTATACGAAGTCGTTAGAAAAATCCCCAAAAAATAAATAAAAGGTATTATTTGTAATTAATACTTTTAGAAAATTTTTTCAATTGCAATAAAACATTGAATACCACGAAAATAAAATTTAAAAGATGACTAATAAAGTTCAGAACCCTGATTCTGAAAAAGCTTGCAAATGGATACTTTTTTAAAAATATTTACTGTCACTTTATTTATAATATACACATAAAATGGTTTCAAGCATTTATTTCAACAAGAAATTATTTAAAAGCATATTTTTTTGTTGTTGTTAAGAAATGCAGAAAAAAGGTCAAACATATTTAAAACAGTCTACTTTCATGAAAAATGCTTCTATAATAATAATATTGTGGCTATACATAGCTATAATCTCTAGGAATTTTAAAATATATTATTTAAAAGTGAATTTATGCATATTTTAATACATCAGAGTAGAGAGCTTCAACAAAAAATATCCGCAATTACTTAAATTAATCGTAAATCTAACAATAATGAGAATTCTTCGAAAAAACTCTTGTTCAGTTCTTGTATAGAAACATTAGCTACATTTAGGCAAAATATTATTATAAAAGCATTGTCCGTGAAAGGAGAATGTTTTGAAAATAATTGATTCTTTCTTATATTTTGGCCAAAAATAATTTAATTTTGCATTTAAAGAATTTTGTAATAATGTTTTAAAAACAATTTTATATGTACATCCTTATTGAATTGACACTAAATATTAAAACACTATTCCTTTTTCCAAGCTACAGTAAGACCCCGCTTAACGCTGTTTCGGGGTTTAACGCTCTTTTTTTTTAATATTGGGATTCCTCAAAATTGCACGCAGCGTTAGGCTTCAGTTCTTCATAACTTTGCTTCAGTTCTTCATAATCTTTCCTGTGGTGTTATACGAACGTACTTTTATGGTTTCAAACATTTGTTGACGTTATTGTAAGAATAAATTTAGATAATACAACGATTTCTATATTGATAAATATTAGTATTTTTAGTTTTTATCATGGTTGATAGAAAAAACCACAAAAATAAAGCTACGAGAAAAAATATTTCACTAGAAACAAAAATGCAAGTGATTAGAAGATTAGATACTGGTGAGCTTCAGTCTCACATTGGTGCTGCAATGAATTTGGCAAATTCAACAATAAAGACCATTCTTAAGAATAAAAAATAAAACAAAAAATACTGTCATCGGTAATTGCCACTATAACAAGCTCTGCAACTAGAATTACCCGTTCTAGAAATATTACATGAAACGGATAATAGACTTTCTATATGGATTGACGACGAAATTGAACGCAATATGCCTTTAAGTCAATCTACCTTCTAGATAAAAAGACAGAAAATTAGAAATACAGAAGAAACTGAATGATCTGAAATGTAAACATACTGACTTAGAATTTTATTTATTTTTATATGTATATTCGTTTATTATGTTCCCATATTTGTAAGAAATATATTTTTGTTTTATTGTTATAAAAAACATAATTGATAAATTTAATGGCAAAATAACTGACCAATTTTCCACCCATCTTCCCTAACCCCATTATTTGCATGATGAGATAACCTCGTTTAACGCTGTTTCATATATTACGCTCTATACTTAGATGGAACGTATACCCCGCGCTAAGCGGGGTCTTAAATGTATTTCAAAATCATAATTCCGAATGCAGTCAGTTACTGAATTCTGATGACTTGCGTGGAAACTATGGAAAAAAATGTTCATGTTAAATAAAACTAATTTTCTTTTGAAGTTTTATAACCATTTTGGATAGGAACTCACCTCCTATTAAGATGCCGAATGCGTGGTAGAAGGACGATTTCTTGCAACGTAAAACATTATCAACTGACCAGCACACACACAAACAATTGTCACAATAAATATCATAGCTACCGTTCTTTTAACTATATGAATTTTTCTGCTTCCATGTTATGAGAGAGAGAGAGAAAAATCAATTGCGATCATTTGTTCTAGGATAAAACGATTCGAATAAAAAGTTATGTAAAATATTTAAGCTTTTAAATAGCCACTTTTTAAAGATGTTTTAAGCTCTAAGCTAAAGATCAAAAGGAACAAACATTTGATTTATTTTTTATTAACGTTGCAGTTAGTAGTTGTTCTACTGCTTTAGGTATAAACACAAAGTGAGATAAAATGATTATTTCGTTTTAAGTTAAATATATGTAATAAATTATATTACAATTTTTTCTATCAATTGGAGATAGGCCTGCCCTCCCCTCCCCTAAGAAAGAGAGACGTATTCTCAATCAATTGGAGCTTTATGTCTCTCGCAGAACACCAGAGTCAAATGCTTGACAACATCGAGGGAAAGAGTTATATTAACTTCAAATTACAAAGCAACGCAACGGCTATTGTGCACGGATCTCGTAAGTTTGAGCCTCGGTCAAGTGACAAGGATGACACCTAAGCTAGCGCCCTGAAAGTTAGATGTGTGAGGGCCAGGGCTTATTCCCCGTAGGATGAAGGAAAGTACACCCAAGAGAGAATACGAACAAATCAAGGAATCCCGAACTAGAGGGGAGGGTTGAAGAAAGCCCAAGCATAGCGACCCAACAAAACGGGAGCGTCTAGCAGGTTGGAAGAGAGGAAAAGCGAAGGAAGGCGAAGGGGAAATACCGAGGCAATCAATGAGGACGGAGCAGGTCGGTGACTGTTCGACTCTAATGACCCAGTTTGGATGCGCTCAGAAGTTGAATGTGTTATTTGCGTGGGAGTAGGAAGCTAGAACTCCGTATCCTTCCTTCCACACTACATCAAAGGGAGCGTCCTCCATTCATTCAGCCTTCAACAGGTATAAGGTACATTGACCCCCTCTACACGACGGACCTTCAGTGGCACCAGAAATCCAACGCGGGACATTCCGTCCATAAATATGTGACCATAATCACTAGGCTATCGAGCCCCCTTAAGAGAATTGAAAAGGATACTTTAGAATAAGGAGAGTAATGCGCGGCTTTGTTCTTTTTTAAGCAATCCAATCATTTAAGACTGCTCTTATAGTTTTAATAAGAATTCGAGGTTAGATCATAGATGGTCCAGAAATATTTGGTCAATCGAAAACAAACATATTTAACACTAAACATACCATAACGCGTCAAATGACCCATTTTGAACTTTTGCATTCAAAATGCACGTATCATCTTATTGCTTTTGCATCTTATTGCTTCATGATTTTTTTCTAAGTAATTAATCTACAGTTATTATACTATTTTTTTTATTTCGTTTTTTTTATTTTGAGAAATACTTGTCGTATACCGTTATCTACCACAACAGGTCATTTGACCCGGAGAGCACTTTTTGTTTTATAAGATTATCGAAACATATTGCTTATCGTATTGTAGTCGATAAGTTGCACGTTTCTACAAAGACTGTTGCGTAAAGTAGTTCATTCAAAACAGCTGAGCACAATTTCAAGAATAGTCTGTTCTAAGTCTTGCAGATGGCCTCTCCAAGTTTTTTTTTTTCAATATATTTGATTTAGCTGGCATAAATGCCTGGATTTTGTTCAAGCAAACGACAGGAGAAAACATTTCAAGACAAGAATTTTTACTCAAGCTGGCAGTAGAACTTGGCGCCGATTTTCGAGAAGCCCGTGAACAACCAAAACACAGAAAAAATACGAAAGGATCGTTGCCTAAGTCTACTACAGATGCTTATCAACGTAAGAGATGTCAAGTAGGATACTGTAAAGAAAATAAAACCAACAAAATTTGCTCTAAATATAAAAAATATGTTTGCGGAAAATGTACAATGGACACTCTTATATATAAAAAATGCGATGAGCAATGAATTAAAAATTCTAATTTTTTGCTTTTGTAATAGAAATGGTCAATTTACTATTTTGTTTTATTATAATAAATTTAATTTTTAATTTCCTTTCTAACATCCATATTTCATACATTCAAGCATAAAACATAAAGTCGGGTCATTTGACCCGCTATGGTAGAAAAAGGTATTTATTAAGTGTACGGAGGTACGTATACACATCCTTAATGAACCCCCACATATTGATTGATTGTTTGAATATTAACGTCGCACTGTTCAGCTACACTAGGGCTTTTGGCGACGGACCACGTAATTTTGAACCATGGTCAAGTGACGTGGATGACATCTGAGCTGGCACCCCCTCTCCTAACTACCACACCACACCAACGGGAGGACGTTTCAGCTCTCGACAGATTTAACGTGCATCGCTGCCCTACACAGCGGGTCTTTAGTGGTACTGGGCTCGAACTCGTGACAAGACAAGCCATGATCGGATACCTATACCACTCGGCTACCGCGGCCACGAATCCCCACAGATAAAAATCACATGGCGTCAGATCGGGTGAACGTGAAGGCCATGTGAAACAAGCTTTATTGTGAGGCCCTTTGCAACCAATCCATTGGTCGGGTACAGTGATGTTCAACCGATCGTGCACTGAGAGATGTCAGTGAGGTGGTGCACCTTCTTGTTGCCAAATGAAGTTATCTGGTTCACATTCTTCTAATTGAGGAAATAGCCATAGTTGTAGAGCATCAAGATAGGCACAGTGATAGCAGATTCTGCCTTGGCAAACTGAAGAACACAAAACGTTTTCTGTTCACTAGTCGCCATTTTTCTACTAGTGCCCTGATCGGAGAAATATGGCAAAAGAATTAATATACGTTTCGCATGCATGCGCACACATGCCAGGAAACAAAACTGTTTCAGTTGCTCTTTCATTCGATGTATGAGTCATACTTATATGATATATGTAATATATACTATAAAGCGATAAAACTCCGATATTCATTTAGAAACACCCTGTATTATTATTTTGTTATAATAAGTATATTTCTAAAAATGATTGTGTTATTGCTGTCTAAAGGATATTTTTTAAACGCTCTTTCTGAATATTCAATGTTTGAATTAGGTCAGCAATAGATGTGGTATTTCAATGTGTTTTCCTCCTCTTTTTTAATCTATAGAGAGATCAATTTAGTCGTATTATTTTGTCATTACACATTTTTGAGGAAACTACAAAGCAGGATTTTATTTTGGACGGAGAATTATAATGTATTTTTTATTATTAATTGAAGTGTATGGTAGTATATTTTTAAATATTTTTATTAGTGTTAATTTTAGTGTTTTTTATTAAGGTTGTTAATTTATAGTGCTAAAAAATTTGCGGGAAATACTTTTTCTGTGGGAGTTGAATAAGTAAAATATCTTTTCAAGTTGAAATTTATGTAAATCAATTCTATCTTTTATGGGTGTTGTGTACCAGTGGCGCACACAAGGGGGTGTCCTAAGGGTCTGCCCCCCCCGCAAAGCCGTTGATTTTTTTTCGATTGATTATAATTCTAAGTATATAGTACGTAAAATTTAATTATTTGTTATTAATGATTAACTTTATTAATTAATGTTATAAATTATTTATTCAATAATTAGTTTTTTACTGTTTTTTGTTCCCGAAAATTGACAAAATCAAAAGGAGCATGATATAAGAATGGTGGATTTTCGACCCTGGACCCCCACCTTGAAAAATTCCTGTATGCGCTACTGCTGTGTACAGATGTATATGTGGGTTTGTTGAAAAAAGCCGTTAAATGTTCAATTCAGACGTCATAATTTTAATTTTGAAAAATATACTTTATTAGAATGTTTTACTAAGTAGTTATCACTTCTAAATATATTAAACATAAAATAAATACAGTGTTTCGACAAAAGTATTATAGGGGCTTCTTATTCTCTGTTTTTTAAAATAACGATTTTTTTTTTCAAGATCTCCATCATACTAATTTTTGATTCAAGTGTGTTAAATCTTGATGAATTCAAATTTTTGCTTCAAAGCAAAACAATCTAGCAACCATTTTATTTATTCTACTTAATTTAAATATTTTTTTTTAAAAAAAAATATTTGACTATTGAAATTTATTTGATAATCTTTAATTACGCTTGTGTAGCCACTAAGATCGAACAAATGACATTTTTGGTGCAATATGTATGTAATGAGAAGTCTAATCCTATTGAAGTTACCGTTAAAATTCAGGAAAGTTTTTCAGGTTTCCTTCCAGTTGAAACTTTGACTGGAAAAGAACTTTCAAATTTAATATTTGTTAGAAACTATAAAAATTAGGTTTAAATTTGTTGGATATGTGGGGCCAAGACTACAAGAGAGAGAAATATATGCCAATATGACAGTCAAAAAATCAGGAGTACAGTCTAAAATTCGGCCATTAAATTCAAGAAAAATGTACGTTTGTTGTAGTAGTCACTAATTGAATTGGGTCATTAATGACATGATAAAAAAGCATCCTTAGAAGCCTGTAATTTTTTTATATGGTTCAAATAAAAAAGGAATTTCTTCAACTTTTTGTTGGGCTATATTATCAAAATAAATCAATCTAATCCAGTGGAAAAGCCCAATAGAGGCTATAAAACTCTTAAGGAATGAATTAAGACAGTGCTTCTCTCAAACTTTCAGTACTGGCGCCCCCTTTTCAATCACAATTTTTATCGCTCCCCCCTTATACATTAACCCTCTAAGCGGTCTGCATTTAAAGTCTTGCCATTCTGGAGATGCTTCAAAAATGCACCGCACATATTTTTTTTGCTTTCAGGTGGGGTTCTCAAAAGCGGTTGAAGCATTTTTAAGAATGCGGCTCGGCCGCTTTTGGGAATCTTGCTTGAAGGCAGAAAAAGCATCTCTGGAATGGCGGAATTTTACGTGCAGACCGCTTGGAGGTTTAATAATGTACTGAATGCAAAAATAATGCACTTTGACGCTAAAGCTACAATCTTTTTTTAATATAAACCGTACAAATTCATAACATAAGTATTAAATTTTGTATATGTTACTTTCAAGCAAAAAAAATAAGTAATAGGATAATCATTATGTTATTTTTCCTTTCTCATAATTTTTAAATTGGAACATATTGCAAAATGCGGTGGCTGCTTAGAAGACAAAATGTAGATATCAGCTAAATTTAGAAAAAGAACTCAGAGGGTAAGTTTCTAATCATAAGCATTCCTTTGAAAAACTTTGCTCTGCAAGACAAACCCATAGAAGTCGCTAATACTTATTAAACTTGTTCTTAATTTAGTATTAATTAATTAGTTATAAAATACTCTGTGCAGCACACTGATACATTAAAATTATACCGGCTGAAGTACCCGCTCTTTGCACGAGTTCATTTATAAGAAAATAAAACATTATTGATATAATAGCTGAATTGTAAGGAAAGTAAAGCTAAGTGCGAGACAATGTCTACAAAAATGTAAAATGATTTTTTTTAAATGATTGCTCAAATTATAATTAGTTTTAAGGAACTGTAATTTTAAGCCTCACAGAATTAGAATTAAGAATTGATTTTGAATAATGAACAATAACATACAATTCCGATGAAGAATAACGGTATTATTTTTAATATTTAAAGCGAAAAGACTTCAACATGTTTTAACCCTGGAGCAGGCGATCACTCGATACTAATGGTCAAGCGGGGTTATTGAGTCACCCCAATCCTTTTTTCATAATTATTTTTATAGTACACAATAAAAATCGTAATTCTAGTGAATAATTTACTTAAGAGAAAATATACTTACCTTCTTTCAAAGACTTTTCAATTTTTTTTGCTAATTCTAGGAAAAAATCCAAGAAAACTGAACTAAAATGTTTCAAATGTGCACGACCTTAAAAAAGACACAAATCACAGACACTTTTCGCTAACATTACAGGAATGTTATTTGCAGGCAAAACTGTCATATTTTATTCAAGTTATTGTAATTTTACAGTCGTTTGATGTTCGACAAATAGCATGTTGAACTTTTGCTTGCTTGTGTGTTTTTGACAAAGCGAAGTGTGTCCTCTGATACTTATGGCTTCATACTTTAGTTGATGGGGTTCTTTTGGTAGCATTTGAAAAATTTTCTTTCATTTCATGTTCATCGCTTTCCTCAAATTTACTTTAATATGCATTATTTCAGCTGGTTCATCCCTTTTTCTTTTTTTTATCAATTTTAACATCTTTCAATAGAGATCAAAGATGCCCATTTCTTTTTTTAAATATATATTCTGATCATTTACCAAACATTTACCTGCTCATCATGCTCATTTACCAATCCACAATAAATCGTACAACAAGGCAGTCAAAGTCACTAAGTTATTCATAGGGTGGGGGATGTAGCATAAACACAAAAAATATTTTGGAAAAAAAGTGATCGCACCGGGAACTCAGTCGAAACAAGTACCTTAAGATTGTAAAAAAACGTTTGTCACTCCCAAAAAAGAGGGAGATATGTGACAAATATATTTTAGTTCACGTTAAGGAGGATAGTGTCAGAGCCATTGGTAACAATTAAACAGTTTTGTCACACAGAATTACCGATTTCGTGCACTCTGGGCTCGGCGTGACCGCTCCTGGATTAAAAGTGTATTTAATACAATATGGATGTTCTAAAAAATTGTGTAAAACGTTTTTCATTATGCTTTATGTGTTTGGGAATACTCATAAAAATAAATCTTGGCCAAGTAATCCTTCAAAGTGCTCTCTGTGCTTTTCCAAAAATCATAAACATATTTTACAAGGAAAAAAAGCGCAGCAGAAATAGTTTATTTACAACTTCCCAAATGAAAAAACAAATACATAAGAGCAGGGACGTAACTAACCGTACAAGTAAGTCAGAAGGACAAACCGCAGCAAATACATTCTGCTGCCTACACCTAAAGTACAATATTTCAATAATATAACAGTGATGAATTTTTTATCTCCTTAAATTTTTTTTTGATTATGGGTCTGGGTTTTGTTTTTTCTCCGAAAGAGTAGTATTTTAGATTTGAAAAAAAGAACACGTAATAAAAAAATCTCTCATCATGGGATTACAGCAAATAAAATAAAATGTTTTTTATATATATTTCGTTACAGTATCTCAAAGATAGATAATGAGGTTTTGAAGTAGAAGCTTTTATTTTTTATGACGAAATATTGCAGATGATATATATAAATTATATCAGTGTAAATGTGTTTTTTTATTACGCCATAAAGTATTTTGTTTTACTTCATTCCAGTAAATAATTTTTTTTTAATATTTTATTTTCGATGTGCTCACGCCCCCTCGTAAGTTAATCGCGCCCCAGGGGTCGCGCCCCACAGTTTGAGAAACACTGAATTAAGAGATATTTATATAATGTTTTCATTAGCGTTAATATTAATGCTGAAATTGACAACTCTATAATCGATGAGAACTCTGGATTATTAAACTCTCATAAACCATTCTCTTTTTTTGCCAAAAAGAAGGGTCTTTCAAAATTAAAATTAATAAAAAATTTCCTAAAATCCTCAAATCTCTTTTTAAAGACAGATTAAATTGTTTTGCTGTATTGGCTATCGAACATGAATTAGGTGAACAAACTGATTTTAAAAAATTGATCAAAAAGTTTTCAGACTTAAAAGTCAGAAAAAAACTTGTAATGTTTTGATTGTTTGGATTCCGCTTTTATATATATATATATATATATATATATATATTGCCATGCTGCCTTTTTGTTCGAAAGAAATTTTTTTCATGGGTGTGTATGTGAAAACACACACACACTCTATTTATTTTTTTGAATAGTAATCTTTTATTTTAGGGAGAAGGGTGGCATCCATTTTCGTTCGAGAAGGCAAAACTGCTGGAGCCGGCTCTGGTAACATTTTCTTCTATATAGGATAGGTCATTTTGTCACTCCTTTGCGCGAAGCACATTTATTCTTTGGTATATTTATTACTAGGATTTCCTTTTTCATCCATTTACATGTGCAGTTTTCACCAACGTCAAGCATCTTTGTTGCCGCTCGATTTCCATTTTATTTCACAAATTGAATATATTTACATTTTAAACCAGCACTGTGTTTGTCTCATTTGGTAGGACCCATATTTACAACTAAATAGAAGTGAGATTTACTGTATTTCAACTAAAGCAAAAAAATAATAATAATGTACCAACAAAAGTCTTAGATGTTCATTTAGAAATCAAGGCTTCAAATGATTTGAGAAAGATTAAACATTTATCTTTAAGTAATTATTTTGAGTAACTTAAAATGATTCTTAAAATTTAATTCTTGTATTTTACGTATATAAATCTATTTTTAATTCCCAATGGGTAAGCGCTAGCATCACAGTAACTCAAACTTCAAAAATAGGATGTTGAAGCTCAACGCACACACAAACAGAGGAAGGTACTATGTTATTCTATAACGAGAGAAAACATTTAATTTCTGATTCCACGAATTCTTTTGAAAGTGTGTCCCCTCTCCTCCTTCTCGAAATTCTAGAATAACTTTCTTGTATCCACCCGTATTGTGTACAACCTGTTTTTCAGAATTATATACAGCTCCCTCAAACATTCCCTACTCCCCGTCGCCACATACACGTTTTCCTCACCTCTGACCTTCCAGTATACCCTTGTTCGAAAGGGGAAAGAATTCTTCAAATGAAGGAATTCAAAAGATAAGGAAATATACATTTTCTGTTTCTCGGCAAAGGTTCGTGCTATGTGAAGAATATAGCAGCGAAAATTCAAAAATGTAATTTGAAATAAATTCTGGTTACAGGCCGTAATAAAGATATATAGGTATATGTATAATGTACCTATATATCTTTTTATTTATATACCTATATATCTTAGTGCATGAGAAACCGGACCTATGTCCGGGTGGTATTTGGATCGAATTTGAAAAGTACTTTTTTTTTGTTACGGAAAAAAATTAGTATCAAAATATTTTCTAAAATATTATTATATTCATACTTTGGGAACCTTGTGATTTTAGACTATTAATCAGTAGAGCGCACACAGGAATTTTTCAAAGGGGAGGGGGAGTCCAAAGTTCATCATTCTTGTATCATGCTCCTTTTGATTTTGTCTATTTTCGGGAAGGAAACACAATAAAAAACTAATTATTGAATAAATAATTAGCATTAATTAATAAAATTAATCATTAACAACAAATATTTAATTAAATTTTAGGTACTATATAAGAATTATAATCAATCGGAAAAAAAGTCAAGGGCTTTGGGGAGTCCGGATCCCAGGGACCCTCCTTGTGTGCGCCACTGCTATTAATAGTACACATATATATAAATTAAGTGTGTCATAAATAAAATCACATAAGTGAATAACGATTTCAAACAAAAGGATTACTGAGTTAAAAGAAAACTAGGTTATTTTAATATCAATGGAATTATTTCTTATATATGTATCCATAGTTATAGTTAAGAGTATATGGATTGTAAAATTTAATTTTTGGGTTAAATCGAAATAATAATGTTGACGCAAAACTTTGTTCGTAAGAGAACTTCCAATTCCGGAACGAGACGTTACACACACACACAATTTTCATTACAAATTCCAGAATTTAAAAAAAATGTGGCTAATTTGTTTTGTAAATTTTAAATTTTGATATGAACATTTTTTTTATTATTATTTTTTGAAAATTTCGGAATATTCGAGGGAGGGAGTAAAAAACTATCTGGTGCCCAATACAAAAGAAAGAGATTCGAAATGAAACCCTAATTAAAAAGGAAGGCTGTATAAAATTAGAATCTAATTCAGATTTTTATGATGAAGATAAATATCTTTTCTAAATGTAATTTTTATTTTATTTTGGGGAGAGGGGCGACAAAATTGCTAGAGCTTCCCCTCTTCGCATTATCTCTTACCAGCATTCCATTAAGAAAGGGTGAGTTACGACCCGTTGGGGGGTCTGAACACATGAATCCCAATGGTTCCTAGAATTTCTTCCAGGAGTTCGTTTGGAGAATTTCTAGAATTTGGCGTTATTCACATTCCAGACATTCCTTTTGTATGGGAATCGACAACCTCTTTTAGAAATTGAGTGAAAAAGGACATTTTGCTGGGGAAGTGACGCACACAAGATCTTGGGGATCCGGACCCTCCCCCCAAAGCTCTTGATCTTTTTTCCGATTGATTATAATTCTAAGTATATAGTACGTAAAATTTAATTAAGTATTTGTTATTAATGATTAATTTTATTAATTAATGCTAATTATTTATTCAGTAATTAGTTTTTTACTGTGTTTTGTTCCCGAAAATCGACAAAATCAAAAGGAGCCTGATACAAGATGGGTGAACTTTCGACCCCGGACCCCCTTGAAAAATTCCTGTGTGTGCTAATGTGCTGGGCTAAAATATAAATTGACAACTTCGACACAATTGTGAAATAATACAGAAAATTCCAAAGAATTAAATAGAGTGGAAATTAGAGTCGTGTACAGTGAACATTATTAGAGTTTGGATAAAGTACGTTTAACACACACACAGAAAATCTTTTTGGCCAAGTCCATTGGATCAAGAACTAGGGATCGGTCCAACGTTAGGTACATTAACTGCCTGAAAATGGATTTCTCCACCCTTTCTAGAGGCATGAGAAGACTTTTCTCGAAAAGGCTAATCCAAGGGTATCGGGCAAATGAAGAAGAAAATATAATTTACTATCGAAAGCAACAATAATTAAAAAGATTAATGTATTTTGAAAATCGTTTGTACTAAAGAGACTTTCGGACCCACTGATTTAACAAGCACTTACTCCGTGTGTACTCGGAGGGTATTTGATGGCATCGGGCATCGAACCCAGGCCTTCCGGTCTAGAGTCCGATGCTCTAACCCAGAGGTTCCCAAACTTTTTTGTCTCATAGACCCCTTGCCATATTTTTCGGTTTGGGGTAGATCCCTGTTTACCCAATATTGGATTTTTGCAATTTTACCAATTTAAATGTCTTTTTGACAGCTGGTATAGATCTATTTACTTTAAGCGATTTAAATTTTTAACTGAAGTGAAGTATTTTTTTAAAAACTCAAGAGAAAAGTATGTTAATTAAATTAAAATTTGAATAATACATAAAATAACTAAGCACCAAAGAAATGCTTTTAAAGGGTGGAATAAGTCTGGTGCTTCAAAAACAATTTTTCCAAAATTTGGAATCAAACGTGTCAAATTTAATACTACTTTTTTTTTTTTTTGTTTTGGAGATTGGCAACCACGCTGAGAAAGAAGCTACTTCTCACTAGGAAAAGTAATTAAAAAGTTTTTCACGATATTCCATAATTCGTGATGAATATCAGGTCCAAATTATGATATTAATTTTAAAAGAAAATTTAGTCAAGTGGAAACAAAGGCCAAAATTGCGGACATGGCCCTTGTTTTTTAAAAAAATTGTGGTGTCACCTTGTAACTGCAAATTAACCTTAATAAAATTGGTAAATAAATCTATTAAATAGATAAAATCTGGTTTCCACTTGACTAAATTTTCTTTTAAAATTAATATCATAATTTGGTTTAATGAGAGCCACCATCATAGACCCCCATTTACACCTCATGGACCTCCAAATTATTTTTTCTCTGACGTGGACCCCTTGCAGATCGTCATAGACCCCCGGGGGTCCATATAGACCACTTTGGGAATCACTGTTCTAACCACTAGGCTACCCATGGCCTCATAAGGTTTTATATACATTGAAGTATGGGAAAAAGTGCACAATAAAAAATACAGTCACGCGTTTAGGTAAAGGAACTTGCTAGTTATTTGTTGAAATAACAGCATTGCTTAGAGAATATTAATCTCGTTTTAGCAAGGCGCATGAAAACAATTAATTATCCTTTATTTCTTGGAATCGCCAATCAGTCTATCAAAATTCAATGTCTAAAGAATCAGTAACAAACCAAAATAACGTATTTAAAGCTCTAGAAAAAGATAAATTGAGACGCGTTTCGAAATAGTGTATTAGAATTTATGAATATAGAAAAAATATAATAAAAATAAAATATATAAATATAATAAAAATAAAATATAATAAATATAATAAAAATATTGTTGCGAATTTTGTGTAAATAGTGTAAATAATTTGTATTTGAGTGTTTAATGCATTTATATTACTCTATGTGTTATGTTTATTGCATGTTAAAATTGTACCATTCACAAGCAATGCCGCCCCTTACGTTATAATGGCGATTCAATGAGAACTTGGCGAAATCTTGGCGGTAGAGCCAAGTTGGCATCATTTTTGGCGACCAAGTTGGCGACTTTGGCGACCATTTTGGCGTCATTGGCGACCATGTTGGCGAGTTCGGAACCCTCTGGAATCTTCTAGAAAGTAGTGGATCTCTCCACTAATGTCACGAGCGGCTATATTTCTGGAAGTTTCTGTCGCGCCTATAAATAAGATGCTCTCCGGGACGGCGATGAGTCTGGATTAAACCAGCGAGTAGTGAGGATTGTTTTGATTAGCGATTAACTCGGCTGTGCTTGTGAATAATCTTTACTTACGTGTATTTTTAAACACTGGTTATATTGTGTTTGATTGCTGTTGAAGGTGTGAAGACCTTCGGATATTTACTCTGTGAATATTGCTGCTGAATCCTGTGTTTAAAGGATTGGATTTTTGATAATAAATTCGCATCGCTCTTAAAGAACTGTTATTTTCTTTGTGATTGTTTTGCATAAAATCCGCGAACCCTCGGATCTACGTAACACACAATATTTTTAAAAATATTCAACAAAAGCAAAAATTATATGTTTTTAAAATGAAATGTACATAATGAATCAATTCATTTTACATTCAATACATTTATATTTAGGTAGCACTACAAAGCAATACGAGGACAATTGACAACGACGAAACTCATAATTTTGAACGTCCTTCTAGTGACACTGATGACAATTAAGCTCTGAAATCCCCCTCTCTGAATTACCACACCACACCAACGAGCATATTTCGAATCTTGATGGATTTATCGTACCTTAGCCCCTTCTGTGTGGCAAGTCTTCAGTGGCATCAGGACACGAACACGCGACACTCTGGAAACGTGAATGTACCACAATTACTAGGCCACAACGTGCACCGTTTTGCACCGAAAATCTTCCTAAACAATAGTTGAAAAATCGAGAGCAAATAACAAAAATGTTGCTTCTTAACGGAAAATGTCTTAAAAAAGTGAAAAACGTAAAAAAAATGCTATATAAGTATGTGTGGTGGTATCTAAAATAAGCCACTAACAGCCTCCGGACAGGAGTGATAACATTTGTCTAGTGGTATGTTACGTGCTTATGAATCCATAGGTCAGGGGTTCTAATTTCCAACATTGGTGGCCTTGGCTTAAAAGAAAAATGCAAACCTTTTGGTGTGTCATGGTGCCATCTACCCACAAAAAGAGTAATCAAAAGTCGTCAGGCCCACCTGACGCAGCAAAACAAAGTCGTCAAACTCTCTTGACACAACAGTAACAACTCACACGCTCGCCAAAACAACAAATATCTTGTTCATTCGCCTATCCTCCGACTCACTGGTGGAGTAGTACTGTGGCGTTATCTAAAATAAGGCAGTAACAGTCTCCGGACAGGAGTGATCACTTTTGTCTATTGATATGTTACGTGTTTACGAATCCATAGGTTGCGGGTTCTAATCTCCGACAGTATGTGTAATTGGTTTACTGAAAGGACAGAAAAACTTAAGAGAATTATCCTCCCAAAGCCCTAAATCAAATAATATATATTTATATATATATTTCATTCAAATAAAATTTACCATTGAAATTAGTTCTTTATTTTTTAAAATCCTACATTATGTGTGTGTAATTTAAAATGGTTGAATGTTTTCTTTATTGCGTAAAATAATTACGCCAAAGAGATAACAATAAAGTAGAGGATTGTTACAGATTCAAACGATTTGTTCCTCAGAATTTTCCCCAAATCCACAACTTTTCGTTTTATTCATATTATTGATTAATACGTTTCTATAAAATAGAACATTTGCCAAATTTTAAATTAAAAATAATCAAGAAAAAAATACGGAATGTTATTTTTTTTAAATGTAAATACTGTAAATATTTAATTGTTAACTTTTATGTATTACATTAAAAGTGTACTATACATAAAAAAATGTATTATTTTACATCATTAGCGTTACAAAAAAAATGTACAAATATGTAAAATTTTACATCCCAAATGTATAATTTTACATATATTAAAACAATTTTTAACAAAATAATGGAATCTGAGTTTATACAATAATCTGTTACAACACATTTTTATATCACACATTGTATGAGACGCCACCCAAAAGATGAAGTTGTATTGGTAGAGTCTAACATTTGACTGTGTGTGTGTGTAAATCACTGAGGTCGGTGATTTTTTAACATTTCGAAACATCTCCCTCTCCCAATGTAACTTTCTCCGAAGGCTTCAAGACGTATCACACGTACATTTTCCATGCAATTTTTTCGTCCAATTTTTGGCTGAATCTAAGGGGGAAAGGTTGCCGTAAGCAAAACGGCATGCTCTGACGTCAGCCGCGCTCTATCTCCACATTGGAAAATTACTCACCGATTTTAATGCTTCGGAAAACGAACATCCAAAATTATTTCTTTCATTTCGCTTGCGCTTTTGTTGATGGGTGTAAACAGAAATGGAGCACCATTCTATTTAAAATATTATACGCCGTTAAAATATTATACACCATTAAAATATTATACGACATATCTGAAGTGTTAAACGAAACCGAAGCCGCCATCTTGTTTATGACTATATAGCGCCGAAGAACCCCATTAACTGGAATTTCAAGCAATTTTTATTTGGAACAACTTTTTGAGCACGAAAATTGAGTAAAAATTGCACGAAAAATTGCTTAAAACGCCTACGTGTGATACGAACTTTCGTCTTTGTCCTTTCCCTACAGAGGGAGCGCTTATCGTTTTACGCATTTTAACCGTAACGGCAACAGAGGGCAAATCATTTTCACTTTAACTTCGGTAGCGATAGGATTAGTGATAGGAAAGCGGTAGGATTTAGCTAGAAATCTATTTTACGCTCTCTGGTATTTTATTGCAATATGAAAAGTATAAAGGAATTGAATTCAAATGAGCTAGAGGAAGGAGGCAATGAATCGACATCACTCCTCAAATATTCTAAATTATCAAGGTACATATTGTTAAACAGTTATGCACTTTATAATACTTCCCCAAAATTGGACTTTATTGAGAGTTTGTTATACCATGAACTTTCTTATGTAACCGATGTGGTTTATATCGTTGGATGCTTTTTTGAAGATGAGTTTGACAAAATTCTCCATCTTTACACCACAAAACATAGTGAACTTGATTACACGAAATTTCTTCTCTCTCGTTGTGAATTGTTATGTGTCGGACCAGAGTACTCCATTTTCATTTTAGTATCTGCTTTTCTAAGTCATGTAATTTTACGTAAGGCTGGGAGCAAAGAATGCTTCGAAATTCTGTACATCTGTGAATTCGTCCTCTTTATCTTATACAAAAGATTATTTTGGAAGATTTTTAATTCCGAAGAAGATCACAAGGAGTTACAGAAATTTTGCAATGAATTTCGCATACGTTTTACAAGGGGCTTTACTCGGCGTCGCTGGCGTAGAATCACGCTTGACGCAAAATATATAAATGTTGTTCAAGATTGTGTTAATGCTACAAATGTTCATTTTTCATTGGAAGATGCAGAGATCAAAAGATTTCAAGATTGTTATTCATCGATAAATCACATGGAAAGTAAATTCAAGTCTTTGCGAGAAATTGAAAGTGTCTTATTCCCTTTTCGTTGTAACGAATGCAAAGAGAAATCCTTTTGCAAATTTTGTGGATCTAAATGCCATAACTATTTGGTATTTGCAAGGCAATTTATTTCTGAAAGAAGAGTAAGAAGAGTAAGAAGAGAAGGTTCAATTGTAAGTACTAATTGTTCCAAAATTGATGATCTCAGAAATAGGTGTATGAATGATTTTTTATTAAAATTTGAATGAAAAAAAAATCATAGGTTCTAATAGATCGAACATATAAATTTCATTATGCCTAATATAATTTTCTGAGACTAAAATAGAATATTAATAATTTTTTTGTAATATTTACATGTTAAATATTTATTTCAATACACTGTTATGTTTTTAATGTAATATCCATGTATTGTATTCCTTAGTAAAGATTTTTCATGCACATCTCTAGACTTGTTTTATAACAAACTAATTTTTTACTTGAAATCATTTTACCATTTCATCATTTATAAATATAGCTTTATTTTTAAAACGCTGAAATTTTGAACGATTTTAAAATCGTTATTAAAATAGCTTGGAATATCTATGTATTTTTATTTTTGAATTTTACTCCTTTTTAACAATTATATTTCTCGGAAAAATTTTAAAATTTAGTTGTAAGTGAGGTTTTTCAATATTTTTAGGTAATGTAAAAGTTTAAAGTGTTTTTCACACATGTTTAAAAATTTTGAAAGTTGACAAAAAGTAATATATTATTGTAAGATTTTTCTTAAAAAATTATCACTGGTTTGTGTGTATAGTATATAAAATAATGTGGCTTTTAAAACCATTCAATAATTATTTCCAAATCATAAGAAAATGAATCAATAATTATTCTAAAAAATTCTTTTTCATTAATTAAAATTTAAAAAGAAAAAACTGCGTATAAAAATGTTTTTTATAAGCAATGAACATGTAGAATTTCGAAAACACGTTAAAGGAAACTACAAAAAAAAAGAAACTTATTTTCGCATGTAAATGAATTTCATTAAATTCTCTCCCCCCATCGCATACAAGCAGAAACGACAGAAAAAAAAGATGCCTCCAACACACCTCTGATGAAAATTTTCTGACTATGTTGTGTGACTTGTGTTTAATCACTCTCGACAGACAATTCAAATCTTCTACTTTATTTTAAAAATCAACAGCTTCCACCAAAGGTACACTCTTAAATTCACAAAAATTTTAACTCATGTTTCTTAAGCTTTGTTATATTATGGTGCCCTTGTGCATTTCTTTAATATTTTTCATCATAAAAAAAGAGAAATCTTAAAAAAGAGAAATTTCCAACATAAAGTTCATTAAATATACGAAACAAAAAATTTATGTGTTTTGCTATAACATAATTTACTTTATTGATTCATTTTTATATTAAGTCTGTAACCTTAACGATCAAACTGTGAAAATATTTGATTGTGCTACCTGAAAAAGTATTTTTAGATAGTTTTGAAATAAAAACCCAGCTAATATTAGTTTTTACCCTGTCTCCAAATAAAAAATTAAAAAAAGAGGGTGGGGGAGAATCACTTTTATGCTATTGTAAAGGTTTTTAATTGTTGGTATATTTAAGTATATTTATATCAAAAGACACAATTTTCCTTAAAATATTATTAAAAGTTAATATAAGATTAATTGTACGTAAATTTAATTTTCCAAGTAAGCTTGTCTTTATTTGAAAGCTGAAAATGTTTTGTTATAATCAAGTAATTGCTTAAGATATTTGAAGTGATGCACATAGAAATTTGTCTATTTTACTACGAATGTTACAATAAATAAATGGCAAGCAATATTTTCGGAAAAAATGCTTCAGATTAAAAACATTTTTTAAAGAAACAGCTATAGTTTGCTATAATTACTTATTTACTCAATAATGCTGAAGTAAAAGCACTTATATTTTGTTCCTCAAACAAATTTCTTATCGCTATTTACGATGTGTGTTTCAAAAGAAGTAAGTATTACAATTCTTAAATTTCATTTGTGGATTCTCTAATCATGTTTACAATTAGTTGTGGTTTATTAATCGTAGAAATTTGAGGTAATTTTATGCAGAGTGAAAATTTGCTAAAAAATAATAATTAGTCCAATTGAGATCTCAATACAGTGAGTACGGAAAGTTATATGGCTGAAAACGGAAGAGAACATTTATAAATTGGTTCACCCACACGAGGATACTTTCTGGGTGAATTCTTCTACTATATGAGTATTTTTATTCCTTTAAGTGGTAGCAAGGCGGAGAGTTTAAAACTGTACATATGATCGACATGTTAGCGCTGTTACGAGATTTTGAACACAAATATTTGTCATAAGATTTCCTAAATAGGTCACAATGAAGGAGTTTGCAGTTTATGCGTTCTAAAATAAATGGAGGCACTATAACTTTAACAGCGTAAATCCTTGTTTTGAAGTGTAGAAGGAATACAATTAATTGCTCACAGATTTATATATATATATAGCAACAATTCAACTGTCTAAAATAAAATGGTAGAAATGGCTCCTTAACCTTTCTTTTGCTTCGAATATAATTATTCATTCAAGGAATTAAAACAATTATATATACCGAAAAACAACAGTGTAATACTACAATGTAATAAGAGGATACATTTAACTTTATAAATCAACTTATAGCTAGTAATTAAAGCTTTTATTTTAGAAAATAGCATGCGCAACGTAAAAAATTAATATTTCTTATAGAATTGTTTCTTATTTTCGTATGCTTATAATTTTTAAAATTATGATTATATTTTAATTATTTTACACTTTTCTGAAGCCCCATTCCTTTATAAATAAACTGTAAAGGATTCGAATTATTTAATTTATATTTAAAAGAATTATACCTGTTTGAAAATTTTTTATATTTTCAGGCCTTTTAAGGAAATTTTAACATCCCTGAGACCCCTTTTAAAAGAGTAAATGCTTGTTTTGAAGTGTAGAAGGAATACACACACACAATGAACTGCACAGATTTAGCAACAATTCAACTGTCTAAAATAAAAAAGTAGAAATGGCTGCTTGACCTTTCTTTTGCTTCGAATATAATTATTCGATTCAAGGAATTAAAACAATTACCGAAAAACTCAAAAACAAATTTTTCAGATAAGTAGTGTTTATTTAAACTATTTGAAATCTATTTGATTTACGCCAGTTCCAGTGACGCACACAAGGGGGGTGTCCTAGGGGTCCGAACCCCCCTTAAGCCCTTGGTTTTTTTCCCGATTGATTATAATTTTAAGTATATAATACGGAAAATTTAATTAAATATTTGTTTTTAATGATTAACTATTAATTAATACTAATTATTTATTCGATAATTAGTTTTTTACTGCTTTTTGTTCCTAAAAATCGACAAAATCAAAAGGAGCATGATACAAGAATGGTGGACTTTCGACTCTGGACCCCCTTGGAAAATTTTTTGTGCGCTACTGGCCAGTTCTCTTGGTGTTTATAAGCGTGAACTCACTTCCAGCGTTGTTGCAATCGAGTTATGAATTCGAATCTGATAGTCAAACACTCAACGTATTGCGAGACAAAATCACGTTAAATTTATCAATGTTAAAAAAAATCAATTGACGTGAAAGCTTCCACAGTAACAACTCAGATAAATTCCTAATCACTTAAACGTAGTTCAGAACTAAGAGGCCTGTTGCCAATACCCTTCGTATTACTTCTATTCGTTATGTTAATACAAAATCCATCAATCTTCATTAGATAAAAATAGAACAGAGCTTGAGTGTTAATGGAAGGTATATTTCCTTTCAAAAGATGGAAAAAAATTCATTTAATTATACGAAAGAAATTTCAAGAATACATTTTACTTAAGGAATCATTTCATTTCTTCTGTGATATTAATTTTATTGGTAAAATGGGTCTGTGGGAAAATGAAATATATTTAAAAATCTCTCTTTCTATAGCTGTGCATATTTAAATTCAGTATGCGGTTTTTTCCATTAATTTATCAGCTCTAAAATAGCATAATAGTTTATAAATATTTGGCACTTCTAGATTTCTTTCAGTTAATGTCGTGCCAAAAAAAATCATAATACATGGATAAAAACTGATTTGGTATTTCACTTTTTAAGTTTTCATAATACCCGTCATGTTATGCTGAATAAAATGTAGAATATCACAAATAATTCCGAGACAAACAGTGCTGCTATTTCCCCTGAGGTAGGTAGTTTTACAGAGAAAAGTACAACATGCTAACAGCTATTTAACATAAGATAAATGCATCAGAAAGTAATATTAACGTATTACACATCCAGATACAAATTATTTACACTATTTTAAGGGGACATGGTACGATTTACGCAAAAATTTTTAATTTAAGGATTTTTAAAAAATTTTTGGTTACCTCCTATGTATGTATGTATATTATGTTAAACAGATTTTGTGCTCAAAATTTCATAAAAAGCTAGCCATGTAATTTTTTAAGGAAAAAACTTGAAATTTTTGAAGTAATTTTAAAATGCCACTCCTACAAAAATTGACGTGCATGCATGAAATTTTATTTACAAGTACGTCAAACTATGTATAATAAAAGTTATTATGGGTTTTGCGTTAACATAATTGGTATTCGTACAATACTTCTTTTTATGAATGTTTATTGAAAATTCCTTAAAAAATGTATAAATTCTGAGTTTAATTATTTTTAAAAAATAAATATTGCTTTGATTCAGAAATGCATACCAACTTTTGTTACATGTACTATTAGCAATAAGTAAAAAAAAATTCAAGGCATTAGGCGCTATAGAAAAAAAGCCTTAGCATTTTAAATGAAGACAAACTAGTTATTTTACCTTTCTGAGATAAGTAAGTTTAAAACTTTGATTTGACATAGAGATGTGAATAAAAACGAACTTAAAATTTATCATAATTCTGTGTTTTTTAAGTTTAGAGCTTTCAAATTTTGTGAGGCTATAGAAAATTATAAAGAAAAATTTAGGCTAAAAAAATTAAATTTGATATTTTGACAGATTTTGGTCAATGGAATCGTACTGTGTCTTCTTAAGCGTTTATTACACAAAATTTCTAACAATGTGTTGTTTCTGTTGAGCAGAAGGAAGGTGTTTTCAAAAATCGACCCACAAGAGAGTTACGGGGTGTTATACTAAATAAATAAAAAAAAAAATTATCAGCTATTATATCTACAGACTTAAAATTTAACAAACATGGTTTTTGTTCAGCTGAGATATGCACACACACACAAAAAGCTTTTTTTAAATTTACAATTCACGTAAATTAACTCATTAAAAACTTCTTTATCATTCAATCTGTATTGTTTAATTTTTCACCCGTGCGAAGAGCAGGTATACTTGCTATAGTCCACTATAAGTTTAAACATATTTATTTGAACTTGATTGGATGGATAGTAAGTAACGATTTATTAACGATTGAAAATTTGAACAAGGTAAAAAAGTGGGCACGTGCTTATGACCACACGATAGAAGTGATAACTTCAAATTTTGTAATGTTATTTCAGGGATTAGTTCGGTGAATAAAAAAAAAGGTGATATTAGTATTGCTATATAAAATTATTTATTCATGTCTGTACCCATAATGTAATATTTTTTTGCGAGATATGCGATCTTATTTGTGAATTATATTCTAAGAAGGACACAATAGGTTTATGGTAGCTGAAATAGAGGTTATAAATACTTTATTTTCAAAATTGTTTAAATACCTAAAAAAACTCCGTCAAGCATTGTTTTGTACTTTGTCGTGCTTTCATTTGGATCATTTGACATAATTAAATTGAATTTGTTGAATAAAAATTGTTTTTAGCTACAGTTTGTAAAATGTACTGAAATAAGTGGAGGAATAGGATTTTTACATATTATGTGAATATAATCATCGAATGAAGTATTTTTTTTTAACGGAAACTTGCTGTTTCTAAATATCGCCAAAATTCTAAAGAATGCGCACAGCGTTGGTGAAAAAATAGCCCTAGGCAATTATGAACAATAGAAACAGAGTCGTAAAACGGGTCAGGAAAAGTTGGAAAAAAGGGGGAAAGAACTGTCTGTACATGACTTGGTACAGACGCCGTACCAAGCCGAATTAAGTGACAAAAAAATTTCTGGTGCGACATATGTACCAGCCGTGTAAAGTTAAAGTAAAAAAATATTTTCAATTTTAAACACATCATTACTTTCAAATTTTTTCTTTTTCTTCATTTTGTTGTGATTTTATTGTGACTGAACAGATCGGGGAACAACCAAGTGGACCTCTCTTTTTTTCGACCAAGGCAACGTCACAGCTGTGAACGAGTGATCTCCCGGTTTTAAATTAACAAAGAATCCGAACTACGTGTGTGAGAATAATAAAATCGTCCCCTCGGGACCTCCCGCGAACTTAAAAGGGGGAAGGAATGAAATGTGTTGCAATTTCGAAGAAGTTTGCTAAAGAGCAGTAAACGTTTTCCGAATGATTTTTCTGGACATAGAGAACCACTCGGAGGATTAAGGAGAAAATCGGAATTTAACCCAAAGCATACAATTTGTTCTATTTTTTTTTCACATGTTTTGTTGTGAAAACTGGATGGCAACAGTCGTAAATGCTGACATCTGCAGTAAGAGCATATATAAAAATTTATTGACGACGCAAATTTACTCACCATACCATACCGATGATGGCAATGCTTTTTCACTCCCAAATATATATACCGACAACATGACGAAATCGTTTTGATTTCGATTAAAAGTAAATTAAATGCCAATATAGTCGTCAAGTGAAGTACCGGCTCTAGATCACAGTACATCAACTAAATATTTCACAAAGATTATGTTAAACCAGTGCTTCTCAAACTTTCAATACTGTGCTGACCCACTTTTCAATCATAATTTTTCTTGCGCCCCCCCTTATACAATAATATTGTATTGAATGCAATAGTAATGCACTTTGTCGCTTAAGTTACAATACGATCTTAATTATAAACCGTGCAAATTAATAAGATAAGCATATTAAATGTTGTGTATGTTACTTTTAAGTAATATAAGTTGTTGTTGTCGTGTCCTTCCCGATGGGAAGAATGAAAGATGCCAAAGCCTGTGGGACAGGTTGAACTACTTTACGATAGATTACGACACCACCTATCTCCACCTTCACAATTTAGGCATGGAACTGGAGGGGAGGGAAATATTCTCTAGCCCCTTGCACTCGTGGTTTCAGCTATAAGTAATATATATTTTAAGTAAATGAATTTTTTTTTTAGTAATAGGATATTTATTATGCTATTTTTCTTTCTCTAATTTTTAAATTGAAACAGATTGCTGGGTCTGTTTTGAAGTCAAAATATAGATCTCAGGTAAATATAGAAAAAGAACTCAGAGTGTCAATTTCTAATCGTAAACCTTCCTTTAAAATCTTTGCTCTGCAAGACAAACCCATGTAAGTCGCTAATACTTATTAAACTGGCTCTTAATTTAGTATTATTAAATTAGTTATAAAATACCTTGTGCAGCTCTGATACATTAAAAGTATACCGGTTGAAGTACCCGCTCTTCACACGAGTGTTCATTTTTAAAAATATAAAGCATTGTTCTTAATATAATAGCTTAATTATAAGGAGAGTAAAACTGCGTGCACGACATTGTATACAAACACATAACATAAAAACAAACACATAAGATAGGGAACGAAATTAACCGTACAGAAGTTCTAAGGTCAAAGTAGATGATCAGCAAATATATTATGCTGCTTATAGCTAATGTACAGTATTTCAATAATAATAACAGTGATGAATTTTTTATCATCCTAAAATTTTTGATTCGGGATCCGAGTTTTATTTTTTCTGAGAAAGAGCAGTACTTTAGGGTTTAAAAAGAAAACGTAATAAGCAAATCTCTCATCATGGGATTACAGCAAAGCAAACAAAATGTTGTTGTTTTTTATTTTGTTATAAGAGATAGAATGAAGCTAATGAAGATAGATGATAGAAAGACAGCTAATGAAGTATTGAAGAAGAAGCTTTTATTTTTGATGACGTAATATCGCCAGATGATATAAAAAATTATATCAGTGTATATGCCAGAAAGTATTTTGTTTTACTTCATTCCAGTAAATTAATTTTTTTTAATATTTTATTTTCGATTGCTCGCCCCCAGGGGGCACACTCCACTGTTTGAGGAACGCTGTGTTAAATAAACAACTCAAAACAAACATGTTGCCATCACGCAAAAGCTAAATACAGTCGATGCCGTTGGTAAAAGGCACGAGAATAAAACTAATTCGTATACAGAAATACGTATAAAATAGACATTGTAACTATATTTCAAATTGTTTTAAGTAAATATAATGTCATCTATTATCTTCATTCAGAACAAATTTAATTTTTCTCTCCCCTCTCTATAAGGCCAAAATTAATTACATTTAATTAATGAATTAAATTATCGTATTGTCACCCAAAACAATCGTCCATAGAAAATTTCAGCTCAAATGAGCGCTTTAAAATGTGAGAACTTTTTTTAAAAAAAATTTTAACGAAGGTCGCCAAAAATGATGCCAACAAGGCTGTATCTGTAATTCTTTGAATAATTAGTAGTAATTAATAAATTTTTATTAATTATAATTAAATTATACTGTTTTATCATTCAAAATAATCATGTATATAAAATTTCACCTCAAATGAGCGCTTTAAAATGTATTTTATTAACGATTAAAAACTTGAACAAGTTAAAAATAAATATATAGAGAGAGTGAGCTCTAAACGTAAGAATTGTGAAAAAGTGGGGAAAAAATTCGTAGATTATTTTGCTGAAAAAGAATTATAGAAGAAATTTTAGACTGTTTAACTAAAGAAATTTTAGTAACAAGAAGTACAGTTTTTTTATTCTGTATTCACTATTAATCAGAATTAGTGTACAATTTTCGAAGCTCTCACTTAAAAAAATAACCGAAGCAATAATACTTTTGAGCGCTTCCACACCACAGGTACAAGGCTCGAACCCCGGGCTGAACAATGCAGCCTTTCATCGCTCCCTTTAATCTCGATAAATGAGTACCAAGCTTGCTTGGGAGCTTAACACTGGAGGTTTCGCGTCAGACTGACCACCTGACCGGAGCATCTGTCCTTGCATCTCAGGGCCCAAGGTCACGAACACTGGATGGGCACAGTATCCTTGGCCATCATGGGCTGTTGCGCCACTGTGTTTAGTTAATAATATTTTTGAATATAACATTGGGGGAAAAATAAATTTAACCCATAAAAAATATATTCAAACTTCCTTAAATTTATTTATGCATTGATTCTCTGTAAAAAAAAAAATCGGAGAGAATAATCCACTTCTAACACACATAACATTTCAGCATTCATTCAACGTGTCTTAAGAAATAAGGTTATTAAAAGCGAAATCTTTGAACCCTATATCAAAACATTCCAAACTTCGATAACAGAGAAAATATTTGCTTACAAATACGGGGGTCTGATAACAATCTATATAAATAAAAATATAATGTGTGTTTGTTCAAAGCTGCTAATCTCCGAAACTAATGAATCATTTCCTCTGAAATTTTGACACAGCAGTGCACTTGAGTCCGGACGGGTTTTTATATATACTTGTTATTTCATAATTCTTCTTTTAAATTTTTAAAATAATTTCTGATTTAATTTTTCTAATAATTTTTTTTCTAATTAATGATTTTCTGGTATTATGACGTCATATGATGTCACTAAATGCGAAAATTTATACTTTACACGCAGTTTTTCAAGGTTATTACATATTTTTAATATGGTTATGTTTATCGGTTGGAATATTTAACCAATTTTTCTGTTTCTTGATACTTAATTAGAATTATTTTTCGAATAAATCCTTTTTTTAATGATTATTCTTCAAACAACTCAAATTTTGTTTACAAGATTGTCAAATTTTGTAGCATCCTACAAACTGGACTCTTAAATACAAAATGCAATTATACTGAAGAACGAAGCACTAATGAGTACAACAAAGTAAAGGAAAAAGTGATTATAAAAAATCAGTTATTCTCCAAAACTCCAGCATATAAAATAAAAAAGCCATTAAGTGGATCAAGTAACTCACATATATGTGGGCATAAACTGCCCATCTTCTGATTAAAATTAGAATGGGGAAAAAAAGAGAAATCTGTGCTAGAGTGAGTGAGTGAATATTAACGTCGCACCGTTTAGCTACACGAGGGCTTTGGTGACTTCACCGCGTAATTTGAACCATGATCAAGTGACGTGGCGTGACATCTGAGCTGGCACCCCTTCCCAACCACCACACCAACGGGGAGTGACGTTTGTGCTTCCGACAGATTTAGGAGTGCACTGCTGCCCTTACATAGCGGGTCTTTTAGGTGGTACTGCTCGAACTCATGCACATGCCTGCTATGATCCGATACCTGACCACTGGGCTACCGCAGCCCCACCAAAGAACAAAAGTTTGTATAAAAAAGTATATTTGTAAACCGTGCTACTTCAAAAATTGTGTAAAAAGGAGTTGGGTGCATATTGTATTTCCAAGCTTGCTAGATACTTATATATAAAAGTACTCAAATTGACTTCAGTATGCTATTAATTTTTCCAGGAAATACTTAAAATGTCTTAAAGTTTAAGTAATAACATTAGACGCTGTCAAATATCTACTTGGCGTGATTTCAAAATCATGACAACGAGTAGCGTACTGATATAAAATTTTCTGCCAATTTGTCTTTATCCGGTAATTCTAAATTAAATGTTACTAATTTTGGCTATTTGGAGTGTTACATTTTTCGGTCTAGTCTACCATTTACCTCAAATCAGAAAACATCGCTAAATGCCATTCAATAATGGGAAATCGTTCTATACCCGTTTGAATAAAAATAATAATATTTTTCTGCACTTGATGGATTTTGCTGCCACAAATAGTTGTTAAATTTTCTAAGAGTTGGGGCGGTGACATATTAGACTGAGAGATTAAAAGGATCTACGGTAGATTTCAAAAGTTCATTTGATGCTACTCTGAAATACAAATGGCTAAATTAAGATTTCCTTTCTGATGTATATTTTGTGTTTGTTTGGAACTGTTTATGGTTTTTTCATCAAAATATTGAGCTTTATTTTGTTTTTGATAGCTTTTTAAGATTTAATATTATAACTAGCTGTATCCAGCCACGCTTTGCTGTTGCTCAGTCTGGTTAAAAAGAGAAAGCACACATTTCTAATATCTTTAACCATTTTCACTTAAGGTATGATTTTTATTAAAAACCCAGCTTACACTGCCACTCTGTTTCCTGGGGTTCAGTTCATTTAAAACAAAAAGAATGAGAAAGAATACATTTCTAATATATTTAACTATTTCACTTGAGGTATGATTTTTTTTATATAAAAAATATGTATAACTATATGCATAAACAAGCCTTTTCTAACAGATTTAATTTGTTATTTGTTAACGGAATATACTCTTGAAGTAATAACCGTTTGTGTTTTTGTCCTTATGTTATGAATCTAAAATTATTTACACTGTCGCAATAGTAGAGGCCTCAATGTGCATTAAATTGTCTTTTTTTCAGTGAAGAAGCTCTTGCGGTTTAGACGCAATGCTTATTTTTGTCCCGGTAGTAATTCCGCAGTGTGCATTCACACAAGTCATCCTTACCATCACCGAATACTCTAGAGCAGTGCTCCTCAACCTTTCTATCGCCGCGGACCGTTCAACTTTGGTATTTTACCACGGCCCAATGGAAGGATGGGACGTTGATTGTTTATATTTTAGATTGTTTAATTTAATAATTTTAGTTTAATCTGTATTTAAATGGGCCTCGAATAAAATACAGCTACACCAAGAAATTAAGTTATTTAACATGGTGTATAAAACAATACCATAAAACCCTAGAGAAATACACCACAGTATATAAATGAAAATTTAATATTCCTTGATCGGACCGGTACTTTTTGGTCCACGAACCGTTGTGGATCAATGGTTCAGAGCAGTGTTCCGCAACCTTGTATCGTCGCGACCGGTCAACATTTGTTAGCTAATTTTACCGTGGCTCCGCTGAGGTGAAAAACGTTGATTGTTTTATATTTTAGACTGTTTTTGATTTACTGGCCTACCTACCTGTATTTAATCGTGACATTAGAATAAAATATAGCTACACCAAACAATGAATATAAAGTGATATAACAAGGAATATAAAGTGATCTTCATAAAAAGTAGCCCAAACCCAAGAAAAATATACCACAGTAAATAAAAGGGAAATAATTTAATGTTTCTTGTGCGGACCGGTAGTATTTGATCCATGGACCGGTATCGGTCTATGGATCGGGGGTTGGAGACCACTGCTCTAGAGCACACAACAAATAATTGTCCATGTGAGGAGCAATCCATGTCTAGACCTAAGCTGCTCAATTTTAAAGGAAGAAACTGAACTTTGCTGATAGTGATAGCAAATGCCAGTCAAATTTGGAATTTCCTGCAAAACCTTCCAATCTTTTTATCAAGCGTTTTTCATAGATTTCGTGAAATTCATGTTTATATTTAAATTTTCCTGCACTAACAAAAAAATATCTTTAGCTATATGTGATTTATATTTCTACGCTAACTCTGTTTTAGATGAAGAAAACCAGGCAGCCAATTTCTAATTGCAAACATTGCACAAATTTGATTTAATTGTAAAGTGTAAGTCGTGTCATTAATTATATGGATTAATTATCTGGGACATTTTGAACATTGTCAGTCGCCTTTATTATTTTCTACTACACTGCGTTGGTATTGAGCTGCGTCTTTTATTGCAATGTTGATTTTATGCGAGTATATTTTATATTTTTTTCATTGTTTTTCCTTTAGTTTTTTAACTGCTTTTCTTATTTCTCATTGCAATTGACGGAAATTGAGCTGTGTCAATTAAAGTGCATTTGACTTCGATTTATATAATGAAAGTGACCTCTTTGGAGTGATTTGTTTGAATGGAATGAAATATTCTGTTTCTTATTGCATTGTGGAATTGGGTGTGCTGGTTGATTTATGTTTGAAGTTAAATATTTTGTTCGCATTTTTTATTTTTATTTTTTCCCTTCTTTTTATCCCTGTTTTTCCTTTTTTTAAAAAAAATTACAGACGTTTTGTTTTAACCTTTTCTTTTTTTAAGTGTAGTGTCAATTGGCTTCAGTACATGAAAATAATGTGTTGCAGAAAATCCATCATACTCGCCTAGTAAAGGCAATGTTAGGAGTGTAGTTGCACATCAAACTATGGAAGAACAGGCATCAGCGAACGAGCAAACCAGTCAAAGAATCGCTCAAACACTTGCTGAGGAAGCAGCAGAGCAACGTGCAACCAGACTTGACGATGCACGCTTCTGAGTACAGCATTAGCATTTTGCAACAAAAGATCAGCTCTATGTTCTTAAAAAAATTAACACAGTAAGCGGCGAATGACTGAAAAATGTCAACGAGAAACAGCATCAAACATGACTTTGTACAAAGCAATAACATAATTACAATCCCCTTGCATTCGGTACAACCCAGCTGAGGATTATGGATTGAACTAGGATATTTTCATCGGAACAATAACTGAAAAGTGTCCTAATTGCAAGGATCTGAAATTCAATGGAGAAACAAAAGGGATGTGTTGTACCACTAGAAAAATTAAAGTGCCTTAACTTAAGGAATGACCAGTGACATTAAAAACTTTCCTTGCCAGGTATACTGTGGAATCAAAGCATTTCCTATCTAACATAAGGAAATACACACGCTTCCACAAACACTGCCAGGTCAGAAATTGTAACAATTCGTGCCAACTTTCAAAATGAAAGGATAAATATATCATGAAGCTGGCTCCCTTCTTCTATTCACAG
This sequence comes from Trichonephila inaurata madagascariensis, assembly GCA_019973955.1. Taxonomy (NCBI): domain Eukaryota; kingdom Metazoa; phylum Arthropoda; class Arachnida; order Araneae; family Nephilidae; genus Trichonephila; species Trichonephila inaurata. The sequence continues at coordinate 47,561 of BMAV01027752.1, read as the reverse complement.
ATAGTCAACAGAAATTCCTGGGAAATGTACTTTATGGGTAATGGCAAGGATGAATTGAATGGATTCTTTGGAATTTCTACTGGCATAAAAGGATCTATTGTTTCGAAATCTGTAAAAGCTTCTTCACCGAAAAAAAAGAATAATTTAATGCGTTTAAGCCTCCATTATGTTGACAACATAAATAATTTTAGATTCATAATATAAGGACAAAAACAAATTGTAGTAAATCATGTAATCATTAATATTACTCATTACAACAAAATCATTAACAACTGAAATCTATTTAGAAAAGTTTTGTTTATGCACATTTATACATATTTTTTAACAAAAAGAATCATACTGTAAGTGCAAATGCAAAGAATCGTACTTAAGTGCAAATGGGGTTAAAAATATTAGAAATGTGTACTTTCTCATTCCTTTTCCGTGTAGGGCAGCGATGCACGTTAAATCTGTCGAGAGCTGAAACGTCCTCCCGTTGGTGTGGTGTGGTAGTTAGGAGAGGGGTGCCAGCTCAGGTGTCGTCCACGTCACTTGACCATGGTTCAAAATTACGTGGTCCGTCGCCAAAAGCCCTCGTGTTGCTGAACAGTGCGACGTTAATATTCAATCAATCAATTCTCATTCCTTTTCTTTTAACCGTACTGAGCCACAGCAACGCGTGGTAGGGTACAGATAGTATGCTTATAAATGTATCAGTACTGCACAAAGTATTTGATAAGTAATTTATCGATACTCAATTAAACACTAGTTTAGTAATTACTAGTGACTCCCAATGGCTTGTCAAATACAAACTTATACACAAAATTTAACACTTAATTTGGTAATTTGCTCGGTTTATAATTAAAATCGTATGGTAGTTTTACATCAAAGTCCATTGTTACTGCATTCAACACGTTTTTTTATGTAAGAAAAAACACGATGAAATTTATTACTTAAAATTGAGTCCCAAATATTGAATGCTTGTGAGGCACTGCTCTAAAGTTAATCTAAATAATTGTGAAATCATTACTTTTTTTACAAATATTTATTGTTTTTTGATTTTACAAGTAATATTAGTTTTAATCTCTTAACTCAAAATCTTTCATTTGCTAGAAATTTACATCTAACCAACCCAAAAAGTAAGTAGTATCTTTATAGTCGATTTAAGTCTTCGAATTGTATCAACAACTTTTTTGAATTGAAAATTTGTTAACTTCTTCCAAAAATGCAAAAATGGAGCGGCTGCGTGAGCGAATATTAACGTCGCACTTTTTTCAGCTACACGAGGGCTTTTGGTGACGGACCTCGTAATTTTGAAAATGTTCAAGTGAAGAGGACGACACATGAGCTGGCACCCCCCTCTCCTAACTCTCTATCACATTACACCAAACAGAAATGAAGCGAATGTTATTCACAAGAAAAGGAATTTCCCAATGTTCTGATTAGTATTTTTCCACACAAATATTTCTAATTACACAGAATACAGATAAATGCAGAATGTATTGAAATTTAAACGCCATTCTAATGTACAGGAAGTGTAGTTAGAATGGCATGTCACTATACAGACAGACCACAAGTTAAAATGGCGAATATCGTAAAAATGTTATGTTGAACTATTACTGAGCTTACTTTTTCTAACTGGAGTGAAAGGAATGGATCCCTGATCCGCCGATTTTAAGTCCGATCTTAGCGGACACGCTTCTTATTTTTAATTTCACACACCTCACCAATACTTCCATGTAAACTTTTCAACACGCTCACACTTAAATTTCATTTTTCCACACCAAATGTAACTTCTCATTTATTTTTCTCTGCTGAGTTTTTTTCAATCACATTTCCCTCTCACTTAATTTTCACAATTATGCAGCAAAGGGCTAAGAGAAAGATGAACCCATGTACCCACTCCGTTTATCATGAAAGGAGATTGAACTTCCCTGCGGGAAGCATTCTTCAGTAATTCACAAGCCAGTCCACTTATGAATGTGAAATGCCAGACAGTCCACTCCTTAAGGAATGTGGACACAACTGTGAAAGAATGTGGAATGTCTCGATTCTGATTGTGGCGTTGCTGTTACTCAGAACCAGCCCCTAATCCCCTTCTCTCATTTGCTTGGCGTCGGGTTGCTTCTTCCTGTTTGGAAATCTAGAAAAGAGGAGAGAGATGGAAAAGTCTTGAAATGACAAACTTAGTTATCTAAACGTGAAAACAAATGACGTGTTTACTGCAAATATAAAACCGCCATCCATTCTGGCCTCCACCCTTATTCTGTAGCCTTGAGAAAAAATAAATAAAAAATAAGGTGGTATGTCCATCAATAAATCGATACTTAAGAAATTTTTCTTAAAAATATTTAATGATAAATATTAAACGTATCATAATTCTTACCAGGTAAAAACCAAATGTTTGCCCGGAACTTGCGGATTACCTCGCACCGTCGGTATCCTATACTGAACATGATTGGTCGTCTCATTGTCACAGCTGACTGGAATGGGTGCAGACGTGCCGCCTTCATTTTCCTTCCACACGATATCATCTTCCATGCCATCCGGATGCATGTTGTGCAACATTTTTAATTTATGAAGCGTGAAAATCAGAATATCCGATTGAATCCGGTTTCTACCAGTTTACCTACATTATTCTGTACATTTAAATTTAAAGATTTAATCAATAGATATTGACAGCCAAAGTAAAACAATTTTTCATTTGTTTTCGCCAAAAATAATAATTCTTTTGATGTGTATGTTAATATTTCATCAAAAAGCCAGAGTTTTACCAGCATGATGCTTTCGCCTCTTGAATATTAACGTCACAGCAGTGGCGCACACAAGGGAGGGGTCCTGGGGTCCGGACCCCCTCCCCAAAGCCCTTGATATTTTTTCCGATTAATTATAATTCTAAGTATATAGTACGTAAAATTTAATTAAAAATATGTTATTAATTATTGGTTTTATTAAGGCCGAAATCCGGTAGCATCCTTCTTTCCTCAAAGGCACGACAGTCCAGGCTTGGCCTTTTTAAGAATTCCCTTCAGGTTTCTCCTTGGTTCTTTTGTCGGATTTTGTGTTGCTGTGTTTCTTGTTTGCCATGAAGTTTTATCTTCTTGCGTCCGTTGTTCTGGTCTCTATCTATTACGCTTCCACAAATACTTCACCCATCGGTCGTCCGGTCCCTTGCTCATGTCCCGGTTCATTTCAACCCCGCAACAAATAATACCCTAGTTCTGTTTATAACCCTGCAAAACAAGTTCTTCTCGCCTATCCCTACGTAAGAATTCAAAATGCCTGCGAAACCCTGGAGTTACATCATTGAGCGTGTTCTGTTCAGAGCCTAAATATCTGAAACCATTGACAGCTTCAAATCTGTGTTCTCTTTTTACAAAATGAGTTTTATTAAAATTGGTACTTGACATGAATTTAGTTTTAAATGTCGTGTGGTACTCTAGGATTAATATCAACGACGATAATGTTCAATTTTTGAGAAAAAAATGCACTTAAATCTAACATGTTAGATTTATAATCAGCATTTGAAGCATATCTTTCCCTATTTTCCAACAGATCCCTTGCCTCCTGCTGACAGAAGCTTTTCGCGGCGGAAAATTCCAGGCATTTCCCAATTGGCGGAAGGAATTTCGTAACTGGGTGGTCGAGTTTCGGCACCTTTTTCCGCCGACCGGGACCGTCAAAAGAGCCTCTTTATCATTGTGTGTATTCATTTTCCCACCACCTCGGCGACGAAAAGTCGCGCGTCTGAGAACGTACAAATGTGCACTCCAGCCTCGAAGCCTCTTTGGGACTAGCGGAAACGAGACCGATTTGCGCGGCAGAGGGTAAAGACATCAAGGAGCCGAGAACGGAAGGCAGCAGAACCAGGGGATCGAGGCCGACGCAGCAGATGAGAGGTGGATGACTAGGATACTGATGAGTTACAAAAAGTGGCGCAGAGAGTCCGGACAGAAAAAGACTGGATTTTTGAAGGAAAGCCATTCCGACGTCCCTTTGAGTTGATAGGTAGAAGATGATGACGCATTCCGCAAGGCAGCGGTCTCTGGCTTGAAAAATCAAGGAACGGAAGAGAGCGCGAAAATTGAAATTGTTACGTGGGCCCTTTGATATTGAACTTCGTAATAGAATATACCATTTTATTTTTTTTGATAATTTTCATATTGGAATAAATAGTTAACCAAGAGCTGAGTGAAATCATTACATCACCAACATGAAGTAAACAATTTCAACAATATTTCGTAGGAAAAATATTTTGCAAAAAGAAACACTTCCGTACATCCTTACAACCAGTACTTAAGTCCTCTCGGTATGAGTAAGACAAGATAAATACGAGTTGTGGAGGGCGTGCCATAAGCAGAAGTATACTAGGTACCAACTCAAATCATAATAGGTGCACCTCAATTGCAAGACGAATCACTTTTCCCCCCAATTTAAACTTATACTTCTTCAAAATTTCCATAACTACATCAAAAATATCATCTCCAGTGACTGTATTATTCATATGAATGATTTCCAAGAGTTCTTCACTTGTTTTTAAATTAACATCGCATCTGCGAATAAGGACAGACAGCTGAGTGATATTTCGAATTTCTTGACTTTCATAAATTGCAATATCGCCATCTGAAGCAACACGAGGGCTTTTGGCGACTAACCTAACGAGGACTATATCTGAGCTGCAACTCCACTCCAAATTACCACACTACGCCACGGGAGAAATTTGAGCCTTGACCGATTTAACATGCATCAGCCCTTCAACTTGCCGAGCCTTTAGTGGCCTGAGGACTCGAACCCATGACTCTACTACGTAGCTCGCGAGTTTATGACCTTGCACAATAAATTAGGCTTGAGATGTGCTTAATTTAGTATTATCAATATTTGTCAAATTCGGCTATTTTAACAACTCTGCTAGCTACAGTATTTCGGCCACGGTAGCTTAGTGGTCAAGGCGACGGACTCGTGGCCGGCAGGAAACCTCGTGCCTAGTACCGCTGAAGATCCACCGTGGACGGGGGCGATGTACGTTAAATTTGTCGAAACTCAAACGTCCTCCTGTTGGTGTGTTGTGGAAGTTGGAGAGAGAAGGTGCCAGCTCAAGTATCGTCTTTGTCACGTGACCATGGTTCAAAATGACGAGGTCCGTCTCTAAAAGCTCTCGAGTAGCTGTAGATTGCGAGGTTGACATTCACTCACTCACTTAGCTACAGTATTTCGACTTGCACTTTTAATTTTTTTATAGACATAATATATACTTGTGCTTCGCGCTTTAATTGAGCATTTACTAATAAATTCACCCTCAATAAACGTTCTATCTGCATGCGATTAAATGTGACAGTATAACTAAATTTTACAGTGGTTATTTTATCTTCAACAAATTTATTGAATACTTTTTGCTGTATTTGAAGAATTAATTCCCATGTCGGTAATTTTTTTTTGTATTCACGAATTTTTGAAACACACACATATATATATATATATATATATATATATATATAGTTTGTGTTATGATTTGTCTCATTGCGACTTTTAAGATTATATTCCTTTGCAAATGAAATAAGGTTTTTTTTGTATTAGGCATAGTATTTTATTCTAGTTTTGGACACAAAAATATTACAGTTCTCATTTTTCTTGACAGTTACGGTATTTTTCTTCAGTTAATCTCTTTTCTTACCCATTGTACTAGAAATTTGATTATATTTTTATTAAATAAATTTTTCGTATAATATGAATAAAAACTTAAGTCTACTTTCATTCGCAAAAGACTAAATAAACATTATACTATATATCTTGATCGTCTTGTGTTTTTTAAACTTGAAAAAAAAAACTGAAGTCGCACTCTGTTCTTCTCCATGATTGATTGATTGATTGAATATGAACGTCGCACTGTTCAGCTACACGAGGGCTTTGGGCGACGGACCACTTAATTTTGAACCATGGTCAAGTGACGTGGATGATACCTGAGCTGGCACCCCTCTCCTAACTACCACACCACACCAACGGGAGGACATTTCAGTTTTCGACAGATTTAACGTGCATCTCTGCCCTACACGGCGGGTCTTTAGTGGTACTGGGCTCGAACTCGTCGTGACAAGGCAAGCCACGGTCCGATACCTATGCCACTCGGCTACCGCGGCCACCTGTTCTTCTCCAAGGAGAGATGAAGTGAGTGAGTGAATATTAGTGTTGGACTCTACAGCTTCACGAGGGCTTTTGGCGACGGACCTCGTAATTTTGGACCATGGTTAAGTGACGAAGACGGTGCCTGAACTGTCACCCTCCTGTCCTAACTACCACACAAACGGAAGAAAAAGTTTGAGCTCTTGACAGAATTAATGTCCATCCCTGCACGGCGGGTATTTAGAGGTACTGAGCTCGAACTCGTAGCAAGCCAGCCACGATCCGAAAACTTGACCACTGGGCTACCACGGCAACAAAGAGAGATGAAAGAAGAGAGATAAATGTAGTATATACAGAATGAATCTTTGTTCCACTCGAGTGAATGAATAGTAGTGCATTTAAAAATTTAATAAAATTTAATTTATTGTATAAAACTAAATGAATTGCAATAAAATATTAAAAATAGGTTTTAATCTAAAATTTATTTCTATTATCATATAAGATTTCTTTTAAAACAAGAATAGATAACAATTTTTTTTAAAAAAAATAGACATCAAATAAATTTTAAAAGTATCGGCGTGTCGCGTGTTTGACATGCCTGATTTAGAACGATTATCTAAGTATGAGTTATTCGCATGCCTCTTAGGACCCTCCCTTCCTATTAGAAGGAGCTTTTATCGTTTTGAAGCTATTAACGCTTTCTTAGCGGGATCTTTAACTGCTTCTATTTAACTGTCGCGAAATTTATTTTAACCATAAGAACTTCGAAGCTGAAGTTAACATGTCTACGTGGTTGAATTGATAGGTGCTGTTGTAGTCATACTCGTTAATTGTTACGAATTATCTTTATCTTCTGAGTGTCTGATGGGTTTTAAAATTGCAAACGAAAAAGAAAAAAAAATTGAATAGGAAGGAAAGTACAACCCAGAAACAAAATTTCACTTTGAAATAAATTTTGTAGTTTTCAACTTGTGTGATACTCCCGAGGAAACAAGCCGTCACATTGAGAACATTCCATAGTTCATTCTGAAAGAGAAATTGCCATGACGTTGAAGACATCAGATAAAAAAGAATTATGTCACTATCGATGCTTAACGCGATATTTACTGCTAGAATCTTTGATTCCAACTCCTATTCCTGAAGAAATAAAAGATAAATTAGAAGATATGATAAAACCTGCATATTTTGAAATAGATGTGGCACAGAGCCTCAGTGTATACTTATTTTACGATGAATTTCAAAAAATACTGGGAGAAAGGGCAGAAATGTTTGACTCATTGGAAATCGAATGTGCTCAATTTCTTCTCTCTCGATGTGCAAGGCTATGTGATGAGCATGAGCTTTCACACTTTAATTTTTTGTTAGTGGCAGCATTCCTAAGAGAAGCAGTTTTCCATTTTTTTCTTGAATACAAATGCTACCGGATACTTTACATTGGTGAATTTTGTTTCGATGTCTTATACAATAGACTGTTCTGGAAGGTTTTCGAATCTAGAAAAGTCTATGAGAAGTTAGAATTATTTTGCCAAGAATTTTCAAAACATTTTACGGCAGACACAACGCAAGTTGAATTTCGGAACAGTATTTTTGGAAAATATTGCATACATTTTTTTGAAGAAAGACTTAATGATTTTAATGACAGTTTTTCTTTGACAGAGTCTGAGGTAGAACTGTTTGAAAAATTTTATTCGATGAAAAGCAATGTGAAACATGAAGAACGGCTTTTATTGCGTGAGACAGAAAATGCTCAAGATGCTTACTTTGATGCAAGAGAATTTTATCCTTCTGACTGTGAGACTTGTGGTTCGAAATGTTTTGATTACCTGAATTATGTTAATTCTTGGTAAAAAAATAATTCGCAAAAAGCAATTCAGCTAATAGAGCCAGGTTATTGTAAAATTAATCGATTAATTGTCTCGAATGAGTTTCTAAAATCCAATTGTAATTACGGAGGAAAGAAATTATTCAAAAAGTGAACAACTAAAAATGGCAGCAAATGGAAAATAATATCCTGTTTTTAAAAATGTTTAAGTAACGTATTTCAGTATTATCTTAAAAACTTAAATGAATTTTAATTAATGATTTATTTTTAGAGGCTTACTAATTTGTCATTTAAGTATTAGCTATTTAATAAACTTCGAATTTTTAGAATTCCTATTTTTTTTAATAGAATTTTCTAAATTTTTCTTACAAACATTGAACTGTATTACTTTTCATTTCACTGTATTTTTAATAAAAAAATAGATCAATACTTAAACATGAATTTTTTTTCTTTGTATTCTGTGTATTTCCAATTGAGTGAGAAATTTTAAATTTTTTAGCTGAGATAATTTTTTTGTGTAAGTTTCTTCAAATATTTGAATTTAATATTTGATGATTATATATATATAAATATCATTTTTTTTAAAACTCTAATGTACCTTTACTTACCTATATAAATTTCGTAATTGTTCAAAGCATACTTTATAATAGTCCTGAAAGATTTCTAAATGTAAATACAACTCAAATTAAACATGTTGTCACTGACGTAGCTAGTTCTGAGTAGGCCCTGTATCAATATTCCTTCGGGGCACTTTTTTTTAGATATGAAAGCCCTGTTGGTGGAATTGTAGTTACACATTTTGGGGCTCCTGTATCATTGATACGGCGTTAACTACGCCCCTGCATGTTGTTCAATTTAGGGAATTTTCTTCGGTCATTCGATTTACAGTGATATATATATATCAGTGATATATATATATATATTATTTCCTCGTTGACCTGAGCACTTTAGTTTCACCAAATACTGACAGACTTGTTATTTTTTGAAATTTATATTTAGTCTACAATTGAAAAAAAGAGCATTAGTGATTTCGATATAACAATGCTTGTGTAGAAACTTCTGACATTCCTAATGGCATATGAACGTTGCCCCTCATCTACAATGCATATTGGATCATAGGAGAATAAAAAAGCAATTAGTCTAATAATTAATTTTATAAAGTTTAAAATTTTTTAGACTTTAATGCTTTATTTGACAATCAGTAAAGTGAAGAATATTTACAAATGTTTTGTTAATATAAAGTTATTAAATATAAGTTGAAATTCGTTTCATTAAATTTTTAAAGATAAAAATCAGTGGCATATAGAATTGGGGTGTTTGGAGTTTTAAACAAGAAGGCTTACAAGAAGCTTATTATATATTGGTGGCACAGATACATTAATTAAAGTTTAAATATGGGATGTAATTATACGATACATTTATGCATAAGAAGGGTGTCAATGTTAATTATGTTTTATGTATATGTTTATATAATTGAAAATATATAGATTATCACTATATGCGGAAGAATACAATATTGAACAAGGAGTAATTCTTTTGAGATTTCCTATTTTCTCACATAATTATATTTTTATAATTAATTTATAATTGATTTTCATTCATAATTTGAAATAAGTTATGTTTCTCGAATACGTAACATATCATTATTTTTTAGGAATTCTTAATGTATTAACCCAAGTGCATCAATAGAAAAAAATTGAAAATCAGCTAATATTATTGAAATATTCTTATCTATATACAAAGAGAGAAATATTTCAAAATAATAATAATAAGATTAGCCCTTTATCTACCGATGGTACTTATAAGTACCAATCACTTTAAAATTACATAGAATGACCATTTTTACGAACATTTATACAATACTTCGCAGGAATTTTCTTTGAGAACTACTTTACTGAGATATATGGCAGCACGGATTCTATGATGAGTATTTTAACGGGGAAGGCGAACAGTTTAATAGCAGAAATTGTGATTTCAGTTGACTGCGTTTTCAATGGATAGCGAAGATTTTCATTTTTGTCCCGAAAAATATACCTAATGTCAAAATTTAAGTGTCTTATGTTTTTTGTGTATTAACGAAGACCTTAGAAAACGATTTGACTATTTATTTTAAGTGAATGGTGTACATAATTAATTTTACAGTTAAATATCTTTAATTAATTAGCTCTATAACGGATTAAATTTCCCAAATTAGAGTATTATATTTATATATCTCTTAATTTTCAATTAAGTGGTCAAAAAAAATATTGAATGAAAAAAAACTGCAGTAAATCATAATGCCGTAGATAATGGGTTAACTCTCTCGTATAACAATTACCAAAATTTCTGTGAAACTAGGATTGAAATTACAAAGTCAATTAGGTTTTCCATTGTAACGTCGTGAGTAGATAACAAACACAGAAAAATCGACACAGCCTCCTTTTAAATTTAAAACAGTATTTGCTTCATAGGTTACTAAATATGAAGTAATTAAGTCCACAATAAATATGCGAAGCCGGTGCAGTCAGTCTATCTCACGGGAGTTCAATCCTTTTCCCGAAAGGCACTCGCTCAACGCTCCACGCCACCGGCGTTCATCGTCTCACCTCTTGTTTCTCTCCAATCCCTTTTCTTTCAGGGCTCCTCTCCAGTTTTCTCCATCCAGGGCTCTCTTCAAGTTTTCCCCTCCAGGGCTCTTCTCTCTCACCTAAAAAAACCCCTTTTAAACACCAGGGGTGGGTCCACAACACGCCCCTCGTCTCTTCTCATTGGCATGCCACAAAAGTCTGCCCTCGTCCCCGGGCCACATTCGTGTCCTATTTGTGCGGCAAACACAAATACATACCCGGTCAGTCTGGAATGTAAAGGTGCCATCATTCTTGTGGAACATCTGTGGATACACTTGTCTATCACACCACCTGTGTTCTATAATCCCATTCTCTCGACACCGACCGAGGAGACAGGATTCTTTCATACAAGCTTCGCCTATTGTCAATGGGGTTCCGGCTCTCTTTGGATATTGTAACTTCCAGACTGGGTGACGGCGTTTTCCCGAGGTCAGACAATAAACAATGACCCCATGGCCACGTGCTCTTGTCACCTAACATCTGTTTGGAGCCATAAAACTTCGCATGAATAGAAGGGTGAGGTTCACCCCAATCGAAGACGTCACACCATTGTAATATTTTCAATAATTCACTACGTTAAAATGATCCATCTGCGTTCTGCATAGTAACATTTGTAATATTCTAATGTTCATTAACCGTTATAAGTTTATACAATTTAAGATGATAAGCTGGTGACCACCTCTCCTAGCTTCCACACCACACCAACGGGAGAATGCCTGAGCCACGACAGAGTTAACGTACGATGGCCCCCACTACATGGCTGGTCTTCAACGGTTCTTGGCTCGAACTCATGATACGCCAACTATATATATAAGCATTATATTTATTTAAAAAACAGTGTTCTGAAGAAATGTTTATTAAACCAATGAACACCAGGCTGTCCTGTATAGACGGTAGTTCTGGATGAATTCCCTCTAGAGCTAATCCAAATAATTGTGAAATCATTCCTTTTTACAAATGTTTATTGTTTTTCGATTTTATAAGTGATATTCGATTTAATTTCTTAACTCAAAATCTTTCTTTTGCTATAAATTCTTATCTAACATCTATATCACCCCCAAAAAGTAAGTAACATTTTTGTAGACAATTTAATTTTTCGAATTACATCAGCAATTTTTTTTAGAGTGAAGGTTAAACGCGAATTTTCGTCAATGAAGAAATAAAACGAACGTTATTTATAAAAAAATGAAAACTCCTCTCCATTCTGATTAGTAATTTTTCTAAGATTGTCGATTGCACAGAATGCACATAAATGCAGAATTTAACTAAAGCAGAAAACTAAAAGCCATTCTAATTTAGAGGAAGTGTAGTTATGAGAGCACTTTTTTTTCATTTTATGGATAGTCTGCGCTATAGTTAACATTTTTACGATATTCTGCCATTTTATGTTGAAGCACTACCCTTCAATTACTTTTTCAGCTGAGTTAAATAGAAATGTAGACACAACTGTGAAAGAATGTAGTATGTCTTGATGTTGATTGTGGTGTTGCTGTGTGGGTAACAATAGTTTTGTGTACACAAAACCAGTCCCTCCCTCCCCCCTTCTCGTCTGGTTGGTGTCCGGTTGTCTCTTCCTGTTTGGAAGAGATAGGAAGGGAGTGTTTGGAAGGGAAGAGATAGAAAAGTATTGAAAACGACCAAAATGAGTAATCTAAACATGAAAACAAATACCGTATTTGTTTGAATTCAAGTCGCTATCGATTCTAAGCGGCCGCTTCCACCAAGTTCAATACTTGTAAATTCAAACGTTTCAAAAGATTTCATTGGTTTCTTTCAAAATACTCAAGAAATTTTTCAACTATGTTTGACCATCTTGAAATGGAAAGACATAGCGAAGTCTTGAATTGACCAAACTGAGTTAAATGAAAGTGTAAAAAATTATTTAAAATAACTGAAAAAATTTTCACATATAAACTCATTTTCTGAATTCACGACACATTTTAAAAATTAAAATAACACAATAAAAATTAATTAAAATACATTTAGTGCAAATATATTTCTAAAATATCTTTCAGGAAAAAAATAGTATTTTTGAAGTGAAACTTTTTTGCGCTCGAGAGTGAATGAGAAAATTTGCCAGTTTTACATAGCAGTGAAAAAGCGAACGGAAGTAGTCTTCCCCCGAATCGTCGCCATGGTAGGGGGAGAGCCAGAGGGAGGAAGGGGGCAGACACGTGACTTTGCTTCATATCGGTGAAAAAGTTGGATAATTGCCCAAGTCTCCAACTGGTCAACTTACCCACCTTCCGATAAGGGGTCCTTTTCCAACCAGACCGGAGAACATTATCAGTGGTTGTATCAGTTGCAGTGTGAGCATTACGGTGTAGACAAAATAGCTCTCGTAGCAAAAGCGCGCCTTTTTGAAATTTTCTTTAGATTGTTGGCTACACATGGCTAATTTGGGTAATTTATTTCTTTAATTTTCATTTGCGTTGAATTATTGATTCTATTCAGAATGCCTAAATCAAATGCACAAAGAGGAAAAGAGTTTCGTGAAAGAAAAAAAGAAAAACTAGCAGCAAGTTCAGTCGAAAGAGTGACAAAAAAGCAGAAAAATAGTGAAAAATTCATCAAGTGCTACTGCCAAATCTCCATCAGTGAGTGAGTGAGTGAGTGAGTGAGTGAATATTAACGTCGCACTGTTCAGCTACACGAGGGCTTTTGGCGACGGACCACGTAATTTTGAACCATGGGTCAGTGACGTGGACGACACCTGAGCGGCACCCCCTCCTAACTACCACACCACACCAACGGGAGGACGTTTCAGCTCTCGACAGATTTAACGTGCATCGCTGCCCTACACGGCGGGTCTTTAGTGGTACTGGGCTCGAACTCATGACATGCCTGCCATGGTCCGATACCTTAACCACTGGGCTACCGCAGCCCTCCAAATCTCCATCAGAGTACACATGAGAGAATATCGAGCATGTGTGACGAAGCATATCTCCTTCCCCCATTTTCAACAGATCCCGTGCCGACAGAAGCTGCGACAATTCCGAAGTTCCCCTTTTTGGCTGGGAAGGAATTTTGTAGCTGGGTGGTCGAGTTTCGGCACCCTTTTTGCCCAATGGACCGGACTGTCAAAAGGGGCGCCTTGTCATTGTGTGCCCATTTTCCCAGAACTCGGAGGCGCCGTCTCGTCGGAGAACATACAGCTGTACACCCAGCCTTGGCGTCTTTTCGGACTGGCGGGAGCGAGACAATGTTTGGCGCGGCAGAGGGGTGCGACATCAATAGAGGCCGAGACCGGAAGGCGTCATCAGGAGGATGAGGACCGAGGCCGACAAAGAAATGAGCGGTGGATGACGAGGGAAAAGAAATGCTATAAAACGGGCGAGAGAGTCCGGAAGAGGGAGGAGACTGGATCTTGGAAGGGAGCGGTTCGGACGTCCCTTGAGCGATAGGAAGAGCGATAGTGAGCCCGCGAAGTACAGCGGTCTCCTGGCTGGAAAGATCGAGAGAACCGGAGAGAATACGGAAGAGACTCGAACTGATTACGAACGAGCCCGCGAAGTACAGCGGTCTCCTGGCTGGTAAATCCAGGAACAGAAGAGAGTGCGAAAGAGACTCAATTGTGATATTGAACTGTAATTAGATTATACCCTTGTATTTATTATTTTGATAATTTTCACGTTGAAATAAATAGATAGCCCAGATCTGAGAGAAGTCATTACACATGGAAAAAAGCATTGCAAAATACTATCTTAATGCCGAGTTTAAGGGATGTGGGAGAATGCTATTGAAACTCTTCTTATGACAGCATAGTTTAATACGGACTTTGTGAACCACCCTGTGCCGTCAACTACGGAACCCTCAACAAGTCTAGTGCGTGTTGCTACTGATGCATGTGAATCGATAATAAATTCTATCTTACGTTACAAAGACTATGATTTCCATAAAAATGCGTGGCCACGGTAGCCTAGTGGTCAAGGTATCAGATTGTGGCTGGCGTGTCATGAGCTCGAGCCGAGTACCACTTAAGACCCACCTTGTAGGGGAGCGATGCACGTTAAATCTGTTGAGAGCTCAATCGTCCTCCCGTTGGAGTGGTGTGGTAGTTAGGAGAGGGGGGAGTGCCAGCTCAGGCAACGTCCTCGTCACTTGACCATGGTTTAAATTTACGAAGTCCGTTTTTAAAAGCCCTCGTGTAGCTGAACAGAGTGCGCCATTAATATTCCCTCGCCCATAAAAATGCTCACAAAGATTTTCAAAAGCTATTCTTTGATAATCCTTTCGGTCACGGATGTTCGATTTGTGATAGATTAAGGTTTAGAGATGATTTGAGAGAACGCCTGTTTTGCTGAGCAGAAAAATATTTTACTGGAAATTAATTTAGAAGACATTGTGACGCTCTCGCTCTTTCTGATTAACATGACTCCTATGTTCTTTGACGGCCACGATTAATGAAAACTTTTCCAACCCAATGCCAAGAAGAAAACGGATCGAATATGTAAAATGAGATTATACTATAAAAGGATATCGTGGTAAGCTTAGATATAGCGTAGCAGGCTCAGAGATTGTAGTGTGGAATCATTCTGATCAATAGCGTGACAAAGCTTAGTGTGAAATTTTCGGCCCAAAGAATAAGCAGTCAAGAACTAGTGCATTCGGATCAAGAATCTTCATATATAAAGTTATAGATTATATTCTCTAGATCAAGGGACCAGAACGGAAAAGGTAATATTAGATATAAGTAATTAGATAACAGGATTATTTAGGATAATTGAGATAGAGGATCGAGTTGCGTGATCTGACTTAAAAAACGTGATTTAATTTGGGCTTGACTCTCCTCTAATTATATTTGTCAAATTAGAATCTAAGTAATATAAGTTACTCTTAATAAAAGTTGTATTAAAATTATGTCTCATCATTTTGATAATCCCCCACCTCTAGCTTACGGGAACCGGCAAGACATGGTCATCACAGGATGGCTATGTCTCAACATTAAAGAATGATACAATTGCCGACTAAGTTTAAGTAGGAAAAGTATACCAAATTTATCAAAATATATAATAGTTTTGTATACCCAGAAATTTTAGCATATCTTCCTACTTTGGATTTGGTATCAGAAAGACTCAATTCGCCACGAATATTGTTTATGCAGATTAGGTGATTGAGGCATGCACGCGGTCAGTTTGGAATATTAGAGCAAATAATCAATGTTCCAACATCGCCAAAGAAATTTCACTTCTATCGCCATTTTTTTTTTATTTACTTCAGTTATATAAAAAATATTTTGGAATTGTTGCTAAATTTTTCATTTTGTTTATGGCTTTATTGCTGATATCAAGTTAAGCATTACTGATAGCTAGGGCGTTAAATCAGCCAATTTAAATGACAGTACGAGTTATTCTTAGTTACGAGTATATTTCTTTATCATATGAAGAAATCTCTATTGAAAGAACATAGGTCTTTTCCTTTGAGTGTAATCTTCAAAACGTATAATGTAGTGATATATTTATATATTGACAAATATTTTTTTTATTTACATATATATCGCGCGTTCATTATTTTCCAATGTTAAATTTATTTGTTCTTTTAACTCTTTCACAAGAATAAAATTGACTTAAAAAAATTTATTATTTTTTTAATTGAATTACATAGCTTATTATATGCGTAAAAAATTCCTTTAATTACATTTACTGATTTAATTGATTAAACAAAAGACACATTTGCCAAAAAATTATTCAATTTTTCTTTTCTACAAAAGGAAATAATTTTGATATAATCCACTTTAAGAATTTTCAAAACTTGAAAAAATTATAATACATAAATTTGCAAGGTATTAATAGTCCCCCTATTTTTATGCATATTAATTACACATATAAATGAGTTATTATACATCTAAGTCTAAAAATTACTGATCATTTGTATTACTCACAGAAATTTAGATCTCTACCGCAACTCTTCCACCAAGATAATGCAAAACCTCATATAAGTTTGATATCTCGTCACAAGAGCGTTTATAGATATAGGAGGCTCCGACCCTATTCTCCAGATCTTGGCTTATTACTATTTAAGATTTCGATGGCATACATAGACAGGCAAAATCTTTGTCTCAAATGAGCACGTCAAAAATGACTTGAATCAGCTTGCAACATGGAACTGTGGAATGATACTGCTTGCCAGATAGATGGTAGATAAATTATTTATTCGCTATAAAAAATCGTCTTTTATGTTCAACAAACAAATAAATTAAATTTCTGAAAAACCCAATGTTATAAAAATTTATTTGAATAAGACGGGGTAAAAATAATGGGAGTAGTATTTCAAACTTAGGGTATAAGAAAAGTTTCCAATCCCAACGAGAATGACAAAAATATAATGCTTAGAACTTCACCGTAAATGTGAAATTATACCTTAAAAAACTTTAAGCAAAAAAACTACGTAAAATCATTCTCATTACCCTGATAAATGACAACGTGGTATTAAAATCAACCCACACATACCAAGTCAAAATCACACTATATAATCACAATATACACAACATTTTCAAATCTAAATAATTAAGGTTTTTATGTGAATTTTTCTCAAAAGAGTGAAACTTTACGAATGACTTTCATTTTTAAAAAAATATCTGAAATAAATATAAAACAAGTTGTAATACAAAAAGAAATTAAGTCAATTCCTACTTAGGTCAACAAAGAAAATTTTATTTTGGGGTTACTTTTTATTACAGTTATAATTAATATACTTATGTGTAAATACATATGACGAATCACAATATTCAGTGGCAAAATACAAAGGGGTTTTACTTGCAATTTTCTTTCTATTTAGGGTGTGTTGGACTCTATTTCTTTTTGTATATATTACTATTTATTCATTAATTAAATTTAATTATTCTAAGAGAATAGTTTAGTAAAAAAAATCACACATTTTCAGAAATCAGGCCGTCTCGAATGTGATTCGAACCCACGACCTTTGGATTAGAAGTCCAACGCGCTATCCATTGCGCTGCAGGAACACGACGAACGGTTTTCCTTTCTATATATGTTGTTGGACTGTTATTTTTGTTACTATTTATTCAATTTTTGATTTAATTACTGACTTATACTTTTTGAAAAAACTGTATTATATATATATATATATATATATATAACATCGCGTGTCAACCACTTCAAATTTAAAAATATATGTTTGAACTGGAATGGATGAATAGAAAGTATTTTCAACCGTACATATATAGGCTTATCCTATATATATATATATATATATATATATATATATATAGGCTTATCCTCTACAAACAAGAGATGATTTAAATCATGTGAATGGCTGAAATGTATCACTTAACAAAAGTATAAAAGGAATGGAAATAAAAATTAATAAGAGTTACACAAATTATAGAGTAACTTTAATAACACTAGAGTAAAATATGAATGAAATAATAATAGTAATTTTATCTAATATTAGAATATGGAGATAACTATCACTATGAAATATTTAAGTTTATTGTAATAAACTGTTATCATCTCAGAATTTTAATCCTTACTATATTGAATAATTTTATTCATATAACTATTAATAAAATTAATTGGGTATTTCTGATTTAAGCAATATTTAGTAAAATGTTTATAGTTATTTATTATCTCTGATTTTTTTTTGCCACCAGAAATTTATTACATTGTATATAATTAATAACAATATTTCTGAATATCGAAACATGTACATTACTCTCCCAACGAGGAACTTTTATAATATTGAAATTAAAATTTTCTCTTTTATCATAAATATTAGAAACTATTACATTATCTTTTAATTTGACATGTATGTCAAGAAAATTTGCTTCATTTTTATTTGTCTGTATTAATTTAAGATATTGTGGATAAAAATTAATGTTAGGTATAAAATTGGTTTGTTTGCCAAAAATGATTATGTCATCCATATAACGATAAATATAATATTTAGAATTACTTTAATGTAACTACTTTCAAAATAATGTAAGTATAAATTGGCAAGACAGTTGCTCGCAGGGACACCTGGTGGCAAACCTTTAACCTGCAGATAATAGTCACCATTATGATATATATAGTTCTCTTTAAGTACAAACCTAAGTAGTGAACCAAATCTATTATTTTCAATAGGTTTTTGCTCAGTATTATTAACATAAAGGGGAAAGGTTGGATGATCACAAAACATGTTTAACCACTTTTATGTAAATCATTTTATATATAAGCAGTCCCCTCAGTCAGCAATGTTTATAATACTGCACAACCATTTTTTTAAAATTTCGATTGGTCCTGTGTCCTTCATTGTGTGTTTGCTTACTGTCTATGTGTTTTTCGATTTTGATATTGTTGATGTTCATCTCTCGTTTGTAGACTATATATATATAGAGAGAGAGACAGTGAAAAGGAAAATTGTAGGAAATAGTATAGTAAAAATTGAAAAGAAAAATTTAGGAAATAGGATAGTAAGAATTGAAAAGGAAAATTGTAGGAAATAGGATAGTAAGAATTGAAAAGGAAAATTGTAGGAAATAGGATAGTAAGAATTGAAAAGGAAAATTGAAGGTAATAGGATAGTAAGAATTGGAAAGGAAAATTATAGGAAATAGGATAGTAAGAATTGAAAAGGAAAATTATAGGAAATAGGATAGTAAGAATTGAAAAGGAAAATTATAGGAAATAGGATAGTAAGAATTGAAAAGGAAAAATGTAGGATATAGGATAGTAAGAATTGAAAAGGAAAAGTGTAGGAAATAGGATAGTAAGAATTGAAAAGGAAAAATGTAGGATATAGGACAGTAAGAATTGAAAAGAAAAATTGTAGGAAGTAGGATAGCAAGAATTGAAAAGGAAAATTGTAGGAAATAGTATAGTAAGAATTGAAAAGAAAAATTTAGGAAATAGGATAGTAAGAATTGAAAAGGAAAATTGTAGGAAATAGGATAGTAAGAATTGAGAAAAGGAAAAAAGTGTATAGGAAATAGGATAGTAAGAATTGAAAAGGAAAATTAGGAAATAGGATAGTAAGAATTGGAAAGGAAAATTATAGGAATTAGGATAGTAAGAATTGAAAAGGAAAATTATAGGAAATAGGATAGTAAGGGAAATTTAGAAAGGAAAAATGTAGGATAATAGGATAGTAAGAATTGAAAAGGAAAATGTAGGAAGTAGGATAGTAAGAATTGAAAAGGAAAAATGTAGGATATAGGACAGTAAGAATTGAAAGGGAAAATTGTAGGAATATGGATAGTAAGAACTGAAAAGGAAAATTGTAGGAAATAGGATATTAAGATTTGAAAAGGAAAACTGGAAATGTAATGGGGTGTTATTAAATCAGAATCTCGGTCAAATGATAGGGATGACACCTGAGCTGCAACCCCATTTCATAGCTACCACACCAACGGGAGGGCATTGGGCCTCGACAGAATAAACATGCCTCGACCTCACCTACGACATGTCATCAGTGGTATCAGGACTCGAACTCGCGACACTCCAGCTTCGAGTTCGTGATTATGGTCACTAACTTACCCCAAACACTTTTTAACATTGAAGATCAGCTGTAAACAATATTTTAGAAAATTCAGGAGAAAATGCCTAGTATGAGGCATCTTAATGAAAAATATCTTTAAAATGGCATATTTTTAAAATATACCATGTAATTTAGAATAAATGAGTGCTGTTCCATAAAACAATAAAAAAAATATAACAAAATACATAGGACTTATTTCAAAGATTCAATCAATTAGCTCTACCGTATTCTCTCACATTGGATAAGTTACAAAACTTCTTATTTTAATTTGGACTGAATTATAAGTTTATTTAAGATAGAACTGTTATATATATATATATATACTATATGTAAAAACTTACATCTCTCTATAAAAAGTAATATATAATAATATACAATAATATAATAATATAAAATAATAATAATATATAAAAGTAATAATAATATCTTTTTTAAACTAACTTGTAGAAACTGTTTAGTTACTACTCATTTTATGTCATCAAACAGGATTAATTTGTTTGAGAGGACCCTATTATTTGAAGTTCTGTGATCTTGTAACATTTCGAAATATCTCATCCCCACCCCAAAGTAAATACTTTCCAATGCTTTGTTTTTCTTTTAGGTTGTCCATTCTCCTTTCCCGATAGAGGGAGCGCTTATCGTTTTGTAGTAAACTCCTAAATCATTTTAACCGTAACGGCAACAGAGAACAAATCATGAGAGAGTCTGAGCTCCCAGATTCCTATCTTGTATTATAGTCAGGGAGAGCACGTAAAGTCCTTTGTAGCCCTTTTAAGAGCTTTTATGATCAAGGAGGTTGCCTCCATTTGTTTGTTTGTGAGATTTTGAGGAAATTTTACATTTTTTCAAAATGAGTGATACCGAGTCTGATAACGACTCCAGGATGTCTTACAATTCAAACTCGATGAAGTCGTACAAATCAAGACCCTCTCTGTTCTCGAAGTCAGGCTCTTCAACACCAGGACTACCCATTTCGGATTGCGAAAGGAGAAGAATGGCCCTCAGCGAAATTAACCAATATGACATTGGAATACGCACTCACCAACAGATGACCGAGTTCCACCTTACTCTTGGAGACAAAAAGCGGATTCCAGAACTAGAAGCCCTTGTGAAGAACCTCATTGATGAAGAAGAAAAACTGGTAAGTGAGCCCCGAAATATCCACCTTGCTTAGATTCTGACTGCCCTTTTAAAATCAACTGGTATTGACCCAGAGTTAATTAACCCTAAAATTTAAAAACAGTCGCAAAAGAGCAAAACTCAAAATGAAGATTCGGATGGCTTTGCCTAAAAAAACGGCTTGACCTATCACCCCAACTAAAGTACTTGAACCAGTCCAAACTCAAAATAATTTTGAAAATTTAACCCAAGACCCTGAGATAAATGTTGATCAAACCCTAGAAAAAGAAACTCCTATATAAACCCAGATCCCCCTATAACTCTAAGAAATTCTAAAAATTACAGAGATCAACTTAAAAAGATAACTAAAACATCCCCGGACATTAAAATTAAAACTGCTGGAGATTATATTAAACTATTTGCAAATACTGTTGAAGAAAATAGAAATCTCACTCATGTCCTAGAATCTGACAGCGACTATGAATTTTATGTTATACAACCGAAAGAAAATAAACCCATAAAGATAGTAATTAAAGGTCTCCCACGTGTTACCTTACCGGAAGAAATTACTCTAGACTTAGAAGATCTCGGATTTACAACCATCGGCTGTAATCAATTAATATCAAAAAGGACTAAATTACCTCTTCCTTTTTTTTCTCGTAACACTTCCGCGAAATACTTTTAATGCCACCATTTACGACCTCTCCCACTTGGGACATTTGGAAATTCGTGTTGAGGGTGTAATGATCTCACTCAGTTCTAGGCTAACTATTTATTTCAACAGGAAATTCATCAAAATAATAAATAAAAGGGTATATTCTAATTACAGTTCAATTTCACTTTCGGGTCTCTTTCGCACTCTCTTCCGTTCCTGGATTTACCCAGCCAGGAGACCGCTGTACTTCGCGGGCTCGTTCGTAATCACTTCTAGTCTCTTCCGTACTCTCTCCCGTTTCCTCGATCTTTCAAGCCTGGAGACCGCTGTACTTCGCGGGCTCATTGTCGCTCTTCCTATCGCTCAAGGGACGGCCGAACCGCTCCCTTCAAAGATCCAGTCTCTTTTCTCCGTCCGGACTCTCTCGCCCGTTTTATATCATCTCTTTCTCCTAGTCATCCACCGCTCATCTCTTTGTCGGCCTCAGTCCCTCTGGGTCTGCTGCCGCCTTCCGGTCTCGGCTCCCTTGATGTCATATATCTCTGCCGCGCCAAATTCGGTCTCGTTTCCGCTAGTCCCAAAGAGACGCCAAGGCTGGGTGTACACTTGTATGTTCTCCGACGCGACGGCGTCACCGAGTTCTGGGAAAATGAACACACAATGATAAGCGCCTCTTTTTGACAGTTCGGTCAGCTGGGCAAAAAAGGTGCCGAAACTCGACCACCCAGCTACGAAATTCCTTCCCAGCAATTAGGGAAGTTCCTGGAATTTTTCGCAGCTTCTGTCGGCAAGGGATCTATTGGAAAATAGGGGAAAGAGATATGCTTCGCCACAAGGGATACTCCATTAGGGGTGCCACTCAATGCTATAAATGCAATAATTTTTACCACACCGCCGCTAACTGTTTCATGAAACCAAGAGGCCTTAAATGCGGAAAGGACCATGTGACCAAAAATTGCAAAAACACCACTAGACTTGAAAATCCATACTGCATCAACTGCTACCAGTGGCCACCAAGGGGTGTCCTAGGTCCGGACCCCAAAACCCTTAAATTTTTTCCCCGATTGATTATAATTTTAAGTATATAATACGTAAAATTTAATTAAATATTTGTTTTTAATAATTAACTTTATTAATTAATAATAATTATTTATTCAATAATTAGTTTTTTACTGTTTTTTGTTCCCCAAAATCAAAAGGAGCACGATACAAGAATGGTGAATTTTCGATCCCGGACCCCCTACCCCTTTGGGAAACTTCTGTGTGCGCTACTGACTGCCACGTGTACGGGCACTCTACCTGCTACACGAAATGCCCGAAATTCCCAAAGCCCAAGAAAGGATCCCTCATTTTCAATAAGCCTAACAATAATTTTAACTCCAATAACGTGGTTGAAGGCTTGTCCTTCGCCAACATAGTCGCAGGAAACACCCAAAATGTAGTTTCTCCCCCACCTCAAACCAATAATAAGGAAACCCAAAAAGCACTTTCCCAAATCTTCCCTCCCCTCTGATCTTAAAAGCAACTGATTTTCAAAACTTAATAGATCTTTTTTTTAAAATTATTACCAATATCATCAAACAATGTCCTAGACTCATAGCATTCTTCCAGCTCTCAAAACCACACATGATTTTAAACAACAAGCTTTGCTAATTTTATAATCGCTTATGGATTAATTTTTAAAAAATTTGTGTTTAATTTATCTCACTTGTATATTTTCTCTTAATTTTTAATTCCCTTTCTTAACTTAAATGTCCATGTTTTCGCCTATCTCAATAGTTTAAAAAAAACGAAACGAAAATTAGATGAGGCGGGTCCCAGCGAATAAAACGCTTATACCCAAATTCCCGGAAGTAGGGTGAAAAAGAAAAACCAATATCAGACGGAGTGGAGTGGTGGAGGTGGAGTGGAGGGGAGAAACACAACCGGCAGAGACGAAACCAAAAGTGACGTCACGAGGCAGCGAAGACGTTGCTGACGTCTCTGGGAAACGGAACGCGGAGCGTTCCTCCATCCCATATCGAAAATGTAATAACGGTTGATAACGGTTGATATATTTTCGGGAAACTGGGATCTTGTCAGACCCCTCCATTCCCTATCTGGGACTCGACTGGGCCTGGTGATGCGATCTTTGTGGAAGGTGGGCGTAGCAAGTGAAGCAGGAGCCAATGGGAAACGATTTCGGCGACTGGCATTTGGAGGGTTGCTATTGGATAAGAGAGCTATTGTACTTGAAACCCCGACTCGGTGGAAGAAAAAAGGAAATTAAACTATTGTAATATTGGCTAACAAAATGAAATTAAGAATAAAATAGAAATTTAAGGAAACAATTAGAAGTTAAGAAAATTAACCGTCTAATACGATTCTAAGATTAAGTAGGCTTGCTGTCTATAATCATCAGTGGTTTTAAGTTCGGGAAAAATTTAAAAATTTGGGGAAACCCTGTTTAAAGAGATTGAAATAATTTTAAAGGGGTCTATTAATTTTGGATATCACTTGGGTTAAATTTCTTTACCCAGAATAATCTGGGGTTGATTTTGCCTTTCCTTTTTTTTCTACATTTCTAGGGAGTGGTGGGAAATCTTTTTGTTGGTTTGCCTTTGAGGGGCGTGGCGAAGGAAACACCTTGGGTAACGTTACGACTTTCATAATGTTGCTGGTTTTTTTACGGTAAACTGGGGTTCCTTTTTGGGCTGGGGAAATTTTGGGAATTGAAAGAAACCCCCAAACCCTCATAATCAAAAGGGGATTCCCCCTGCCGTTTTTTGATCTTACACTTTTTCGTCAGGTGCTCTTCTCCGCACTTGAGGGCAACGTGGTTTTAAGTGGCGTTCGCGCGGTATGGTAAAATTTTGCATCGAAAGCATTGAGTTATACCTCTAATGAGGTATCCCCAACTCTTTCTGCATGTACCCCTAAGCGGGAGGTCAAAAATTGGTAAATTTAAACTATTTTTTGGGGTGTGACTTGAAAAAAAGGCAGTGGTTTTTTTGGTTCGAAAAAGTTGGTTACAACTGCTAACATGAAAGGTTCTTCAAAATCGGTTGAATATCTGAGGGTTTAGTACATCTGGGAGCCCTTTTGATTACCACTTTGATTGGTTTAAATTTCCCTTTTGGGGGGAACATAATATTAAAATCATTATTTTCGTCAAAAAAATTTAAACAAGTTTCTTTTCTCTCCCCCATCGTTATAAAGATTCTTATGTATTCGCCTGAGTTTTGCTGTAATTTCCGGAAATTTACGGGAAATTTAAATTAAGTTATCCGATAATTTTTTTTTAATTTTGAGCATGATAGGGGGGGGCGTAGGTTTGGGAATATTATTTTCATTATCTTTTTTATTTTTATCGTTAACTGGTTGTTTCGTCTTGTTAAAATATCAAAGTTATTTTGCGTTAAGACTGGTTCTGGGGTTTTAATGGGAGGTTGGTCGACAGTTTTTTAGGAAAAACAAAGTCATCCTCATTTTCTTTTTTAGATTTACTTTTAATTTCCTCAGAATGAGGATTTTTTTTTACATTAGAACCTGCCTGGGCAGAAAAATGATGGACGTCGGGGGCGTACAAGGGGGTAATGATTGAAACTCTCTTACCAAAAATTTCCCCGGTCCTTCTTCTTTTTTCGCGACACTTTTATCCTTTAGGTTTGGGGTCCCGTTTTTTTCTTTAAAATTTTGGTTTTTTTTTTGATACTCATATCAACAGTTCGTATTTTTTTTATGACATTTTCAGCTTCCCGGGATTCCTTTAATGAGATCTGGCTTTGGGAGTCAGGACAGGAAATTCCTTGAATATCCGGGTTATAAATTCAGATCCATTTCTGAATCGACTCATCATCTTCACACCGGGGGCAACCCCTTGACCAAAAAAAACCCGAAAGGGGGTTAAAAGGACTTTTGTTCCCCACCAATCAAAAAAACTGGGAGCTGAAGCCTCGAACTCTCGAATCACTCAAACCCCGAAAATGAATTGGGATTGGAGGGTGGCTGAGGGGGTTTCCTGATTTTTTTTTTCGGGGGGGGCCCGGTATAATATTATTTGGGGGAAAATTCCGGTTGTTGGGGGGTTGGAAAAATCTATTGGATGAGGGGGAATAGGCACTTTTTGGCCCAAGTTGGCAAAAGGGGGAGGGGTTAAAGAGCCTGGGGGGTTGAAATTTGAAAATTAAAGTTTAAAAATTGGAAAAAAAAAAGTAGGTCACTCACCCCCGATAGTGACTAAATTTTTGGGGTAATATGAGTCTAAAAAAGAATTCCCCTAGGTCTTTTTATATCTGGCTCTGGATATAATTATTTAATTTTGAACATTTTCGTTATCGATGTTAGGAAGTCTATTAAAAAATGAGATAGCCAGTTTTTTGTAAATAATTTAAAAAGGGGGGTTTTAATATCATTTTTAAAGGAGTTTCTAGTATATCTATCGTTTTTTCAATTTTTTAAAAACGAGTTCTGAGAATTTAAAATTTTTTTAAGTTTGAGTTCCTCCCCCACACACGACCATAGGTAATTATTGGTCGCAAAACGGCGTGAAGGGGTAACTTTTTAACATTTTTAAAAATCAGTTTTCCCGGGCCCAAATTAAAAAAAAGTGCTCTTAGACCCCTGGAATTTATCCCCTTGTGTGTCAAAATGTTGTTTCCAAGTGAGTTTTTATCAGGATTAAACCAAGGATTTTGTGCTCTGAGACCACTGGGTTGTGGGAATAGAGGTAGGAGGCGTTGGTTGTGTTTTTTTTTAGTGAAGAGAACTGCATCGTTTTATCTACGTTGATTTTAATTTTAAGTACAAAGTAGTTTTGGAAAAGATTTGGGTGGTTTGTTAAGTGCCAAAGAATAGTGTTGTGTTTTTTGAAAGAAAAGGGCGTGACAGGTCGCCAAAAAGTTAGTGGGGTTTGGGGGTGAGAAGGGTTTATTGATATAGATGAAATAACAGGGGGGGGGGGCCCTTGGGGTCCCCCATTTTGAAGAAGATGTTAGAAAGGGTACATTTCCCTTTTACTTGAAAGGATCTGTTAACAAGATAGGAATTAATAAGGTAATTGGGGGGGGAAAATTGTTAATTATAAGTTTATAAATGAGGCCACTGATCCCGACCCTGTCAAAAGCCTTTTGGGTGTCAAAAAAAACAGCTCCAGTGGATCTGCCTCTTGAAACCCGCAGTATTTTTTCAGTAAGTCCGAGTAGTGGGTGATATGTAGAGAGATTCCTGGTGAAGCCATATTGATTAGGATTGATGAATTTAGTATCGTTAGTAAAATTTTTAAGTCTAATTAAGATGACATATTCAGTGATTTTACTGAAAATGCTTAGGAGGGCGATTGGGCGATAGCTAGAGGGGTTGTGGGCATTTTTATCTGGCTTCTTGATGGGAAATACTACGGCTATTTTCCAATTATTTGGAAAATGCCTGAAAAAAAGAATCTTATTAATTAAATAAGTTAGGATGTATAAAATTTTGATAGGAAAGTTCTTAACCATTTTGTTAGTGATTAGATCAGAGCCAGGTGCTTTGTTGTTTTAAGTGCCTGATGTAATCCAAGATTTCATCAGGTAGAAAGGGGAGGGTGGAAAGGGGGGTTGGTGAAAAAATCCTCTAAAGTGTTAGTAATTTCCTTATCAATAGGGTGGCTGCCATCACCAGGTCTCTTATTTTCGGTGAAGTTATCTTTGAGAGTTAGTGCGAGAATATTTGCCTTTTGTTCGTCGCTGTTAGCGACTCCAGAAGGACTTGAAAGGGAAGGAATATTAGAACGTTTTTTGCGAAAGAATTTTTGACACTGCCAGAGGCTGTTGTCGCGAGTGTTGAGTGATTCAAGTTTAGCTTGCCATGTTTGTTGCGTGTGTTTCTTGAGTTCTTTTTTAACTTTTTCTTGTAGTCTGTAGTATTGAGTTTTATGTGCAGGATTTAAAGTATCGCTGTATCGCTGTATATTTTAAAGGCACTGGGATAACGCTTATCCCTCCGACCTTTATCTGGAGATAGAGTTCTTGGTGTTGCGAGCTTGGTTGGGTTGGTGGGCGTGGATTCACTGTCGAGGACCAATGGGGTGGCAGGAGCATTGGAGAGGGCACTAGGCATTTGATTGGCTGATGGGAGTGAACTTGGAGAATTACTTAGAAAATTTTGAGATTGTTAAAGTCTATGGAAATGAACAAAAAGAAAAGAAGTTTAGGAAGGGGAATTTAAAAAATCATAGCATTCAATTATAAAAAAATTAGCATTTATCAAGCAGAGCATCTACAATAATGTAGGCCTGAACATTGTTATCTTTGGCATTTTTCAGTTTGGGTAGAATGCATTATTTCAGGGGGATTTTTTTATTATTTGTGAAATTAAATTGACTAGCTCAATAACTTGAGCTAAGTCACTGTATTATTATCTTCATTAAGGATTCCTTGGGGTTCTTTGCTATTATTTTTAAATTTTCTTTTTTTTCTTTGAGATTTTCTATTGGGGTGGGGGTAGGGAGGTTTCTCCGCTAACTATGTTAGCGAAGGAAACTCCTTCCCTAACTGCTTGTAAATTTTTTTGGATTTGATAGGGGCG
This sequence comes from Trichonephila inaurata madagascariensis, assembly GCA_019973955.1. Classification (NCBI taxonomy): domain Eukaryota; kingdom Metazoa; phylum Arthropoda; class Arachnida; order Araneae; family Nephilidae; genus Trichonephila; species Trichonephila inaurata. The sequence continues at coordinate 19,240 of BMAV01027752.1, read as the reverse complement.
AGGGCCCCTTTTTGGGTTGGGGAATTTGGGGCATTTGGTATAACAGGCCGTATGGCCGAATTTTAACAATTTAAAGCAGAATGGGTTTTCCTGTCTCTCTTTGATGGTGCACTGTTTGGTGGTATGGTTTTTACCGCATTTAAGGCATCTAGGTTTTAAGTGGCAGTTTTCTGCCGTGTGAAAAAAATTGTTGCAGTTAAAGCACTGCGTGACTCCTCTGACGAGGAATCCTTCTACTTTAACTTGCATGTAGCCTAAGGATTTTAAGTCAAAAATTTTTAAATTATTGGCGTTGCGCGGGAGAGTAACTTGGAAGAATGGGAGTTTTGCTTTCGTTCTTTTAGAAATTAGTTGCGTTACATTTTCAGCAAAAAATCCTTGTTCCTCCCAAAGGGCGGGGGTTATATCCCAATTTTGGTGAGCTTGGGAGTCCCTGTTTACAATTTTATAGGTTTATTTATTTTAGGTTTAACGACATAAAATTCAAATTCTGGTCACCTCTAAAGTATTAGTGAGTTCATGATATTCATTATCGTTGTTCGCTAACAATTGGATGAATTTTCCTGAAGTTTTATTGTTTAATTTAGGGAATTTATTGTATATAATTTTAAGTTGGTCTCTTATATTTTCTTTGATCATTAAGTGAATTGGGGGTGGGGGCTTTGATTTTGGCGTTTCAATGGCTTTTTCGTCTACTGCTAAAACTTGCTCTTGTTTTTCTTCAGATTCGAGATCTGAAAAACTGTTGGCTGTTTCTACTGGCTCACTTACCAAAGGAGAGACAGGTCTGGCGGTTTTTTTGGGAAAAACAAAGTCATCCGAGGAATCCTTTTTAACCTTGCGCTTTTTGTTTTTGCTTTTAGTCTTAATTTTATCATTCTTGGGGGTGGTAACAATCTCAGTAGAATTAATGCTATCTTGGCTAGCTTTAGGGTTACTGGGTTCGTTATCTAGAGGACCAAAATGATTTGCAATTGCATCGCAAGTGCAATTAAAAGTAGTACATGGGGAGGGGACGAAGTTCACTCACCAACTAAAGCCTTTTCTTTAAAGTCTCCTTCCGGGCAGCTCTGAGAACCTCCTTCATCTCATAGTTTTCCGCCGTGTCCGGAGTTCCTTCTAAGTCCATATAGCCGTTGGAAATAATGATGTGCGTCCTGATAGCCTTGGCTATTGGCATTCTCGAACATTCGCTGACTGGAACCTGATCGGTTTCCATTTCTGACATCCTGAATCTGATCTCTCGCCAGGATTTAAAGTATTGTGAAAGAGCTTTTTAGCCCTGTTCTTATCGCGAATGAGTTGATGTATGTGGCTGGGAGTGTAGGCGTGATTCTTGTTTGCTATTGGTTTAGAAGCTGTCTGGTGGGCGGAGCGAACGGCAGAGGTGAAAAAATCGATTTTCTCTTCTAGCACAGTGGGATTATTGATATCGGCGAAATTTGAGAGTGGAATCATGGATTTTAGATTATTTTTAAAGGAAGACCAACAGGTGGTAATTGCCCTATGATTATCTCGATGAATCGGGGGAAGAAAAGAGAAATTAAGTAAAACGGGGTTATGATCTGAGGAGAGCTCTGCTAACGAATTTATAGTATAGGGGTAGTGAAAGTTATTTATAATGGCGAAGTCGATAGTGTTAGCAGATCTGTACCCGAACCTGGTTGGGGTGTCGGGGAAGGCGATATTGAGATCAAGAATGTCAGCAAAATTTTTAAGTTGGCATCCTCTAATAGAATTATTGGGACAATTCCACATGTTGTGTGTAGCGTTAAAGTCGCCAAAAATCACACAATTGCTGCTGGTCTGTAAAAGATTTTCTAAGTCGAGAGTGAAGAGTCTATCGTCGGAATTAGGGGGAACGTAGACAGAAGTGATGGAGATAGGATTTAAATTTTGAGGGGTAATTACTACCACTGTGGCTTCGATGTGATTAAGGGGAGGGGTGGGGATATTATAATGAAAGATATTTCGTTTAACAAGGATGAGAGTTCCACCTCTTGCTCGTCCATCTCCGGTGTAATCGTTACGATAGCAGATGTAATTAGGAATATTTAAGTTGTGTGAGGGTCTCAGATGTGTTTCCTGAAGTAGAATTAGATCGGGAGAGTACTTCTCTACAAATATTTTAAACTCAGAAATTTTATTTAATATACCGTTTGCGTTCCAAGAGCAAAGTTTCAAGCCAATCGCGGTTCGACTAATCATCAGAATCTTTGTTGAGGATAGCCTCTAATAGGGCGTACAATCTATCATCTCTATTTTTTAAGTTTCTCTTGGGAGGGAGGGGTATTAAAATTAAGCGCAGCAATTTGCTGCGTGAGAACTGCAAGAGTTTGCATGGTTTGTTGGAGAGTTTGAATTATAGCATGTTGGGGGGTGTTTTCAGGAATATTGTTTATAGGTGCAGTTGGGGGTATTTTAATTTTTCGATTGGCTTGAGGTTGCTGAGGAATCACAGGAACTTCATTACGTGTCGCCATCTGGTGTGTTGTTTTGTTACTAACTTGTGGATTGGTAGCTTGAGCGTAGGAGACGTTTGGCCTGACTATACTTTCCACTACCGTGGTGTAATTGTTATTAATAGTTTTGCCTTTACGAGGCTTAGGGAATAGGGGGCATTTTGAGTAATTGGCCATGTGGCCGTATGCTTGACAGTTGATGCAAAAAGGGGTATCTACGCGTTGGATGGGGCAATCTTTGGTTTGGTGAGGTTGGCTGCATTTAATACAGCGGGGTGCCATGTGGCAGTTTTCCGCTGTATGATTGAATCTATTACAGGAGTAACATTGTGTTACTCCTTTTCCCTCGTATCCTTCTACTCTGATGGTGAGGTAACTAAGTCTTTTAAGATCGAAAATTTTGGCGTTGTTGATGTTACGTGGGAGGGTGACCATGAAAACGGGTAATTTTTGTTTCGTTATTCTGCCTGTAAGTTGGGTGACTTTGGTGTCGGAGAATCCTTGTTCTAATAGGTCATTCTGTATGTCTTCGGTGTTGGTGTCGCGGGGGAGGCCTTTGATCACTACTTTAATGGGTCTGTTTTCCTTGGGGGTTATGACGTGGAATTGAAATTTATTTTGTTCAACGAAGTGTAGTAAGTTTCTATATTGCTCTGAATTATCTGCGTATAATTTGATGAATTCACCTGAGAGTTTACTACGTAGGTTGGGAAAACTATTGTTAATTATTTTCATGATATCTCTAATAGTGTCAGTGCAGAATAACATTACTGGTGGGGGGAGGAATTTTTTGATTTGGGTTGTGTTGGGAGAGATGTTAGTGTCGAGAGTAGTGTCCTGTGTGTTTGAAGTTCCTGTGATGTCCTTTTCTTTTAAGCTTTCGTAAACGTTACCGGTTTCCAGAGAAAAATTAGAGTTGGTTATTAAATTTGGTTTTTTAATCGTTTGTCTCCTAGTAGGAGATATAAATCCGTCGTCGCTTTCTTTGCGTTTATTTGAGTTAGTTTTTGGAAGAGCCGGGTAATCCTTAAGGGATTTAGAGGGAGTAGAGGGGGGAGTTCCATGAACTGCGCAGCCAGGAGTCGTGCAAGGAGATAAAGTGCCATACTCACACTCGGATCTTCTTAGTTCTTCTTCGTAGAATTTCAATCGTTGGAAGAGCTCGGATACTTCCGGATCATCAGTAGTCATGAAGGGGGCCAGAGAGTTTAGAGATTGTTGAGCGCCTAGGGTTAGTAGTGTGAACTTCTTGATCTCGTTCTGCACTTGGATAAGTTGTTCACAGGGGGTGAAAAGATCTGGTGAGGAGGTCCTTGAGGTTGGCAGGGGTACATTGGTGCATTCCATATTCGAATCGTGGTCGTTAGCCATGTCCAGGTTGTCGTTGTGTAATCAGTAAAAATTGGAAGAAAGCTGTAAAATACAGCGACAGCAGCAAGAGGTTGTCGCCCTATCCTTTTAGCTCTGAAAAGAGCTATAGGAACGACTAAGTGTAAGAGCAGATCGATTAGTAGAAGTAATAAGTACAGAGCGTAGAGAAGACGCGACTGCACTCGAGCGTGTCTAAGAATCGAATCAAAAAAACTGCATCCTTTTCTCGGCAGCGAAGAATGACGGAGCGCAGGAACCAGTTTAAAAAAAAAAAAAATTCCTGCCGGTCGGTCAGATCTAAGTCACAGAGCTCACTAACCAATCGTATCTTAGCCACCGAGATCTCCTCTCATCCCATTGGTTCCTGCCTACGAAGCCACACCTTCCTATGAGTGATCCTTGAGTGGTGTGTCCACACCGCAGTCCTCTGATTAGAATCGAAGTCGAGAACAAATCCTTTTCACTCCACGTTCGATAGCGGTGGCTGCCCCAAGATTTGACTAGGAATTTTATTTCACTCTTTTTCATACTTTATTACAATTCGAAAATGAATGAAAATAAGTTAGCTAAAGAAAGCGAGGAATCGAAATTTGCTCTTCTCATATACACTAGAGTAGCGCGATACGGGTTGCTACGGAGCTTAGCATTTTATACTTCTTCTGTACAATTAACCTCTTTTCTTGAGGAGATGACATATCATGAACTTTCCAATTTTGCTTATGCGGTGAATATCCTTTTGGGGATTTTTCGTGATGACTTTGATAAAATACTCAACATTGAAATTCCTCTGAATTCTGAAATTGAATACGCACAATTTCTGCTAGCCAGGTGTAAATTGTTATGTCTCGAGCCAACGTACTCCAATTTCATATTAGTATCTGCTTTCCTAAATAATTTAATTTTAACAGTTGGAGCGAAGTTAAAATGCTTCCGAATTCTCTACATCACTGAATTCTGCTTCCTTGTATTACAAAAAAGATTTTTTTGGAAGCTTTTTGGTTCCAAAGACGAATACTGGACTTTACAGAAATATTGCGACAAATTTCACAAAAATTTTACGCTGGATTCGACTCTGAGTGACTTACAAAACACCTGTGTTGGCGAATATTGGATAAATGTTGTTCAAAACTGCCTTAATTCTACTGATGTTCATTTTCCTTTGGAAGACGTGGAGGAGAAGCTATATGAAGATGAATATTCGAATAGAAGTCAAATGGATTGTAAATCGAAGCCTTTGATAGAAATCGAGAGTTTCTTATTCCCTCGCTATAGCAAAAGAACCAGAAAAGAATTATTTTGCTACTATTGTAATTCTAAATGCTATAACTACCTGGCATATGCAAATCAATTTTAATTCTGAAATGAAGGAAAATATTTCGGTTGTAAGTACAAATATTTCTAGAATTGTTTGTGCGTGAGTGATTCCTTAAAATCTGAAAGGAACAAAATAATAATTGTTATAACTAATGCGAAATAGTGATAAAATATAACTTTTTTTATACCTAATATCATTTTTCAAAATTAAAATCCAATAGTAATGCATTTTTTTTAAAAAAAATATTTACATGTTAAAGATTTATTCCAATACACAATTGGGTTTTTAATGTGATATCTATGAATGGTTGTTTTCAATAAAGATGATTAGTGTATATCTGTAGACTTTTTGTTTTAAAACAATTTAAATTTTTACTTGAAGTAATTTTACTATATTTCAGTACTTATAAGTATAATTTTTATGCAACTTTGAATTTTTTTTTTAAATTCTCTATTAATATAGCTTTTAAAATTTGTGCTTTATTATTTTTGAATTTTTTTATTTTTTAAGATTTATAAGTTTTGAAAATGATTTCAGTGTTTGGTGTATGTGATATTCTTATATATATTTAGATAACTTAAGACAGTTAAAGTTATGCTGGTCATCAAATTTTGAAAGTTTAAAAAACGTATTATTGTAAGAGTTTTTAAATTTTATCATTGAGCTGTGTGTTAAGTATTTAAAATATTGTGGGAAAAAAACATTTTGAAACCTACTTAATAATTGCCACCGAATCGTAAAAAAATAAGCTGTTAAAATAAAGCAATCAATATTCTACTAAATTCATTTTCATTGATTAATTTTTAAACAAAATAACTGCATATAAAAGTGTATTTTATGAGCAATGGAAACGTAAGATTTTTGGAAACACGCTAAAGAAAACTACAACAAAAAGGAAATTTTTAATTACTTATGTTAATGCATTTCATACAATTCCTTCCCCAGTAATATATAACTAGAAACGACAGAAATAAAAGGTACCTACCAACACTTCCAATGAAAATTCTCTTTTAGCTATGTTGTATGTGTCTATTTTGTTTGAAGCACACACTCTCGACAGGCGATTAAAATTTGCCACAAACATTATAAAATTCAACAGCTCTCACCAAAGGTACACTGAACATTAAAAAAATTTTAACTCACATGTTTGCTAAATCTTTTTCTCAGCATGATGTGTGTTTACTTAAGACCAAATATTTCTCGAGTATAAAATTCATTAAAATAAGCGAAAAGTAAATGGGTTTATTCTATAGTATATAATTTATTAACCTGTTTAATTTTTACCTCAAGAGTATGTAAAATTTATGACATAACTGAAGATACTGGAAAGTGTTACTTAAAAAGTCTTTTTAGATAGTTTTAATGAAAAAACTGGATGATATCAGTTTACTCTTGTGTTTAATTACTAAAAAAAATCATTGTTGTAACGTGTATGCTCTTAATTTATAAAAAATTTTAACTCATCTTTCTTAAAAAAAATTTCCTATTGTACCCTTGTGTGTTTATTTAATATTTTTACATTATAAAGCTCCATCATACAGGCGAAAGTAAATGTTTGATATGTAGTTTTATAATTTGTGTAAATGAAAAGTTTTTACATTGAGAAAATATGCAAAATTAACGAAAATTGCTACCTTAAAATGTATTTTTAGAAAGAGTTTTGAAAGAAAAAACTGAACAAAATATCAGTTTTTCCCACTGTGTACAGTTACAAAATAAAGCATTGTTGTTAGGAATAGTAAATATTTTTCATATAAATATTCTCAAATTGTTTGTGTATTTAAGTATATCCATATAAAAACCTGGTCTTTTTTTTTAAAAAAAAAATCGTCAAAAGTTAATATAAATGTAAACTTGTGGGTTCTTTTCGGATTGGGTCGTGTTCGAAGTGTGAAAAAAATAATTGCAATCAGGATTTTGTCCCTCTGTTTTATTTCACTCTTTCTATGGGACATTTCATAAAAAAAAGACATTAAGATGATACAAGATTGCAATCCATCGTCCAGCCGTCTTTTTTCCCATGACCATGTTTTTCTCGCTTTCGGTTATCTCGCTACCCTTTTCTTTCTCCCCTGTCGTTGCCAGGTCCTCCTCTGTATATAATGGGCCCGCTTCCAGATCTCGTGTGTATGGTTCGACCTGTTGCCAGGTGCAAGCAGTAGATCCTTACAATAAAGTTAATTATAATTAAATGGAATGTGCTTCAAGCAAAATTGATTCCATTTGAAAACGTCAAAATTTTTTTATGTATTCTAATAATTATAAAAAATATTTTTAATAATGCGGAAAATTTTGAAAATATTGCGGCGAATAATGCATTAAATGATTGTCAGACAATGTTTTTGGAAAAATACTTGAGATTGAAAAAATTTCACCGAACATTATTAATTCTCTTTTACTTATCTATTGAATTCTGTTCATGGAATACGCACAAGTGAAAGCGTTTATATTTTACTTTAATTCAGATTTTTTATCGTTATTTATGCTATTTATGTGTTGCAATTACAACATTTCATTTAGGGATCAAATTTGCATTTTGCTGTGTATTGTAAATTATAATATTCTGCTTGATATAATTTTGAGAAATATCTAAAATTTGCTAAAAAACAATAATTAATCTAATTGTTCTCAAGAAAGGAAGTATACAAAGTTATATGGCTAAAAATCGGGAGGCATTGGGGATGTTAATGGATAAGTAATATGGCTAAAAAGATTTGGCATCCCCATGAGAAAGCTTTGTGGTTGAACTCTGTAAATATATTATACTCAACTCGTGGGCCGCATGTGGCCCTCCAGTCTTTCTAAATGGCCCGGTCACATGGCCCATTGCACTAAGAAATTGAATTCTTTTAGAACAATGTACTAAAAATGTAGCAGGAAATTCTATTAATCAAGTCTATCAATTTTGTTATCATTTTGCTTTTTTTTAATTGTAGAATGTAAACAAAAGGTACGATTATGAATGAAAAGAAAAATAGAAATTACCCCCATAACACATTAAAAGATGCATAAAAGTAAATATTTTTTGTGCGTGTTTGATAGAAAGGTTAATATAGTATTCAACTAAAAGCCAAGAAAAGAGAAAGTTTCAATATTTTGATTAATTTTTTCTTTGTCCAATGTTGGTGTTATAGTGTTTTATTCCCCCATTATCTTCAAGTTGCGGCCCACGTGAAATACCTATTACGTGTGTGTGTGTTTGGGCGGCAAACAAAGATTGAGTACCCCTGCCTTAAGGGGTATTACAGCGGAGAATTTAAAACTGTACATAAAACCCACATGTTGTTGGCCGTTCCGAGATTTTGGACAGAAAAAGATTTCAAAGATAGGTATAAATTTAACTCTCTCACAAATCTTTAGGTAGAATCATTCCCTAACGAAAAAAAGGAAACAAGATATACATACATACATAGCTTGAGAGCTTAAGAAGAGTCACAATTGTAAAGCTTAAAAGAGAAATGCAATCTCATTCAGAATCTAGTTCTTTTTTGGGGAGTGTGGGGGGGATAAAATAACATTGCTTTTGACCATTTCTCTGCATTTTTTTCTTTCCCAATATAGAGGCTTCTTCATATTAGCACGTTATGCATTAATAGATGAAGGTACTATAAATTCAACTCCTTTAAAATTTCAGCGTGTATCTTAACCTTAACGGCATAAATCATTATACTCGTATTTTGATTTGCTGAATGCATATAACAAATTGTACAGATACACTTACCTTTCAACTGTCTTAAATAAAAAGGTAGAAGTGTTTTTTTTTTTTTACCTTTCTTTTGCTTCAAGAATTATTATTTGATTTAAGGTAATAGAACAATAAGCGTAAAATTTGTTTATAAAAACAGATTCTTCAGATAAGTGGTGTTTATTAATATATATTTTAAATTATTTCTGAAAATAATTTGATCTACGAAAGTCGATATTGTTTATAGTCATGAATTTACGCGTCAGTCTTTCAAGTTAAGCTGAATTCAATTTAGAATAGCCCAAATTATACCGAGACACACACAGCAGTATTATTTACTAATACCGTCCTTTATGGTATTCTCTTCGTAAAACCACTGATAAGTGGTTTTAAGAACACCATAAGGACGGTATTTACAATAACATTCTATTTTTCCCCTTTGGAAGTGATTCTTGGTACTGAATGTCATGGAACAAGAATAAAAAGAAAAATGTGATGGTCACCAGTTTAAGGTTTAATATTAGAAATTATCTAACTGAGAACTGTATTTTTCTGAGAGAAACATCTTTCTAAAATTCCGAGGTAGAAGTTTAGCTCAAGGATTTTCACATTTTTCTCGACATTTTCCTAGTTTGAAAGAATAATTTACTTAGTTAGTGACTCCCTTACATTTTACTTTGTAATATACAGCATGCAATTTAACCTTAATGCTAATAACTAGTAATTTTGTTACATTCATTTACACAGTTTTTAAGAATATGAACAGAAAAGTATGAAACAAAAGTGATCAAGTATTACAAATTGGATATCGTAGTATGTTACAGGTACAAAGATATTGGGTTAGAGGTAGTGGAAGCTGTAAGGAATATAATCAGATTAATAGAAGTGACTTAGCAAAATTAAGGGGTCACAGTACGATTCAAATGACAAAAATTGGTCAAAAAATCCAATATAATATTTGTAGCCTAAATTATTCTTCATATTTTTTTCTATAACCTCACAAAATTTGAAAGCTCTAAACTTAAAAAACCCAGAATTATGATAGAGTTTACGTTCGTTTTTATTCACATCTCTATTTCAAATCAAAACTTTAAACTTACTTATCTCAGAAAGATAAAATAACTAGTTTGTCTTCATTTAAAATTCTAACGCTTTTTTTCTATTGTGCCTAATGTTTTGAAATTTTTTTTACCTATTGCTAATAATACATGTAACAAAAGTTGGTATGCATTTTTGAATCAAATCAATACTTATTTTTTTCAAAAATATTTGAATTCAGAATTTAAACATTTTTTAAGGAATTTTCAATAAGCATTCATAAAAAGGAGTATTGTACGAATACCAATCATGTTATCGAAAACCCATACCAACTTTAGTTATACATAGTTTGACGTACATGTAAATGAAATTTCATAAATGTAAGTCAACTTTTGAAGGAGAAGTAGCATTTTAAAATAACTTCACAAATTGTAAATTTTTTCCTTAAAAGATTAAATAGCTAGTTTTTTTTTTTATGAAATTTTGGGCACAAAATCCGTTTTACATAGTATGCACACATAGGAGGCAACAAAAAAATTTTGGAAATCCTTAAATTAAAATTTTTTGCGTAAATCGTACCATGTCCCCTTAAGCTACGATTGTAAAAAATAAAAATTTTGAAAAGAAAAGTCATGCTAAAAGAATTTTTTTTCAGAGATTCTGAATTTTGTTTAAAAAAATCATCTATGTAAGCGATTGAAATAATTTAATGAACTCATTATTCCCTTTCCTCATCAATGTAAATATTCTCTCTCTCTCCATCTGATAATTATTTTATAATTAAATGGGATTTAGTGAACAACTTAAGAATAAGAAAATATGAATAAATATAGATAGTTAATTCCGAATACATTACGTCCACATTTAATGTTATTTATGCCATAGGAAGAACAATTTTCAAGTAATCCATAGCGTGAACTTTATCGACATACATTTTATATTGGCTTCGGAACTCAGTGCAAAATCTAAAGTTAAAATATTTATGAGAGAGAAAATGTTAGATTTATATAAATAAAGAATATTGTCCAATTGTGTTAAAGAAAAGGGGAAACAGAAGTCGTTAGATTATTTTCTTGGAAAAGAATTAATGTAAAAATTTCAACCAGGTTATCAAAAGAAATTGTGATAACAATAACTAAAATTTTAATCTGTGCATTCGCTGATCATTTAAATAAATAGTCTATAATTTGATGCCCTTTACATAAAATCTAACAGATGTAATAATGATTTTGAGGATAACCTTTCGGGGATAAAAGTAGGATAAATTTCATGCATCAAATATTCAAACTTCGTTAAATTTCATAACGCATTGATTCTCAGCAAAACGTTGAAGGAAACGATCCCTTTATCCTGAAAATCCAGGATTCAGAAATAAGATAAGATAAGGAGGAGTCCATGAACCCTACACCATACATAACACTAGCCTTTATCGGCTCGCTTTCCTGTGTATTTCATGATATATGAATATATATAGCAGGAAAATGATGGAATTAGGAATCTCATGAAATCCCTAAGAGAGATGATCACTTGACGGTAGATGTTAAAATAACCTCTCTTCAAGGTAATTTTCCTGAAAAAAGTAAGGGATTTGAACGATTTCCTGAGCTATTTCAGTGAAAGGAGGAAATAATATTGTCAAGAGTTTAAAAGTGTTTATTTAGAAAATATGGTGCATTATTAAACGTAGAAGTATGTAATACAATAATAGTGAATGAAATAAAAAATTATTTATTCGAAACTAATTAACAAATAATTAGAAAATTAGACTGGTATTTTTTTATGTGTAACATCTTTTCTCTCGGTTGCTTAGACACTAAAATATCAATCCCTATGTTAGTCCTATGGTTCCATTTTTTTAAAGATATGGGGTTGATATTTAAGGGATCGATAGAACTACCTGTATTGTTAGGAAGTACAAGGACTCGACCCCCCAGGTGGCCCCCTCCCCCCCATTCTATATAGCATTTTGCCAATGCAAATCCTGACTTGTTTATTTCATCATTTCAATGAGGGATTTGATAAAATCACTTACTTTCATCAAGGAAATGACCTTGAAGAGACGTTATTTAAGCATCTACCGTCAAGTGATCATCTCCCTTAGGGATTTTATTAAATTCCTAATTTCACCGTTTCCCTGCGACAGAGTATACTGTTTATATAAATACTGTACAAAATATGTATATATATTGTTACGCAGATCGGGGTTCAAGGATTTTATGTAATCAGTCTTAAAGAGCAAGATATTTCTTCAGGAGGGATGGAAATTTATTGTGGAAATAAATAACCTTTAGAAAACAGGATACAGCAGCAATATTCGCAGAATAAATCTCTAAAGATTTTCACTCTTTCTACGGCTTTCAGAAACCACTAACAGTGTCTAAAATGTAAGAATGTTGAAGTTTATGCACAAGCACTCGCTCGTCCTACTCAATAGCCGATGTAATAACTAATCACTGGTCGACTCTTACGTCCAAATCAATATTTCTAATCACTAGTCAAAATAATACTGACTCAGATTCAGCGAGCGACTACCTATTTATAGGCCACAATGATCTTTCGAGAAAGATCCACTCACGTCATAGATCATAACAGCTATATATTTCTCCAAAAATTTCCCGCACAATCCATATGGTCGTCACTCGCCAACATTTCATCCTCTTTTCATTGAATCGCCATCATAATGTAAGCAACGGCATTGTTTGCGAATATTACAATTTTAACATAACATTTTATACAACAAAATGTAATATTAATGTATAACACATCTAGATATAAATTATTTATACCATTTTAAGCATTTGTTACACAAAATTCGTAACACTGCTCCCTCCTCAAAGACTGCAGTGGCCAAGGTAACGGACTCGGGTAAGCATGCTATGAGTTCGAAACCAGTGCCGTGGAAGACCCACCGCATAGAAATGCGATAAACGTTAAATCTTTCAAGAGCTCAAATATCCTCCCTTTGGTGTGGTGTGGTAGTTAGGAGAGGGTGTGCCATCTCAGGTGTAGTCCTCGTCACTTGACAATAGTTCAAAATTAGGAAGTCCATCACAAAAAGTCCTCGTGTAGCTGAACAGTGTGACATTAATATTCACTCACTCCCCAAAGACTGCATGACCTGGGCAGTACAACCCCTGAGTGAGAGGTATCCATTTACAAAAATAAAAAATACACTCAATAATCAGGTATAAACTTACAACTAATAAACAGCACATAAATTCAAAAAATACATGAACAAATACGAAAATAAATAATAACACTAAAATAAAACTAAGGAAAAGGTAAATAATTTACATTATTTACAAAATACTTAGTGACCATGGTCGAACTTAAAGATCTTATTCTCTTTTTTATTATATAAAAGGTTAGCCTATTGCAATGCCTTCGGTTTTGAGTGTGGTGATTTCTGCATCCGCACCACGAAGTCATTCAATCATTTTAGGACTGTATAAGAACCACTGACTGGGTGGGCCCTTTAGAAAAGAAAGCCCTGTTGATAATACTGTAGTTACACATGTTGGGGAATCTGTAGCTTGGAGGCCCCGTATCATTGATACGACTGATATGGTAGTAGCTACACCCCTGATATGGACCCTCCTAGTTGGTCTGCTATTTTGGAGAGAATCCGTTGTGACGCGCGTTTCTGATTACACAACCATACTTTGTCGGCTTAACAAAGTCGTGTCTCATTGCTTTAGCGTCGGACCACAAAAACATCGGGTCTTCATCTTTTCTGAAGCCGTTTCTATCCTTGGTCAGATGATGCATCTTGTGCCATTTGGTTGTTGACACTGGAGCTAGTGTGACATTAATAAGAAAAGATTTAGCTCCTAAAATTATCTAAAAGCCAAAATGCGTTTCCTTGCAAACAGTGACGTAAGACAAGATTCTTGTTCATGGGAAAGCTAACATCCCATACGCTTTGGAAATATCAACTATCATCATACGAAATTTATAAAAGATATTACACCAATCCTTGCATCCTTGGACCAGATTCTGGTCTTTGAAAGCAGCAAATCGCATTCAAAAGTTACAGATATCACTTTCTTCGGATTACAAACTGAACTTGGAACCAACCAGAAGATTATAATCAAAACCCCCACATCTCGTTATCGCCCAGAACGGAATGTTTAATATCTGATCTAGTAACAAGAAAACTCCAAATTGGAGTGGTGGATTAAACTGACTCAGCTCTAAAGAAACAGGAGTGCTGATAGCTTCTTCGGGATTAGACCTCTCGAAGTCAGTCAACCCATTGGGAGTGGCTAACAGGCAGGAAGGAAATATGATAGAAGCTTGTGTTCCTGTCACTTGTAAAGATCGAAAGTGTAGTAGCCAAGATATTTTTTCTGAAGATCTAAACAAGGATTTGCAACAAAAGATCGACTTCGATGAGAAATAGAGATGTGCTGCAACTGAACTGATTAAAGAATTCCAAAGCCGTTTTTCTAGAACATCCGAGGACTTTGTAAGAACTTGACTAACACAACACTATAACACCCTGATCCCGTTGTTCTTTACTTAATATATACAGAAGCGTAAGGGATCACACAGCTAATTGCCAAAAAGACGTTTTATTCTGGAGTAAATATTAAAAAAGATGATTCATTACTATGTCACAGTACACAGTTTTTTCGCTACAGAAAGGTTCTATTTCTATTTCAGTTCATGTATGCCAGACGTTGCGCCGTTGACTCCAACACTCCGTATTCCACCACTAGGCAAAGTTCATCTCTCTAGGTCCTTGATCGTGGCTGTCCCCGCAAACTCAACCGAGAGTCTTTTAAGAGCATAAAACATCAGGGCGAAGCTATTTCGTAAAAGACAAGAGATCAAGAGTCTAATTCCCTTGGTCATTGAGGGGCGGCTGCCCTCGTAAATTCCAAGAGCGAAAAAAATTCCATCAGTGGAAGGAGATCGGCAGTGCCCGTCAACTTCTGAGCCGATCCTTTAAACTTTTTTGCGGAGAACTTTCACGCCTCCAATTACCTCTCATTGGCACGTGATACACATTTGCACCCAGCTCTCCTTACTGTAACTCTACTACATTGGTGCGTGTGGACCATTGGCTGATATCTCTGATCCCCACTACGAAACGGCCTCCTTTTCGCATTCTGGAGGCTATAACTTGTCTTGTCGCAATTACACTGAGGATACATTTTTGTCTCAGCCCTGCCGACATTACTCTCCATTCAAGATATCTTCGTCCCAGATGTGTTAAGGGAGCCGAGCACAAAGGTACTGTTACTCGAAACTTCTTTCCTACAGAGCGTTTTGACTAACAATCGTCTTTTGGTTGACGAAAAAAGTACGGCGACATTAAATACATATTTCGAAACCGTTCAAATAAGTTATCTCCCAGGCATAAGGAAAGAACAGCCGTTTCCTTTTTTGGAAACACAATGTCCCATCTGGACAACTTGGTCTTCCACACGTTAATCTTGACAAGTATAGATGAGGAGAGTTCTGCTAATGGGCAGATGTCACTACACCGAATTGATACGGGAAAGCATCCTCCTATTAAGTAGCACACCCCTCCCCCATGACTACCGTTTGCTAAACAAAAAGAAGTTAAAAAACTGATCAAGGACATATAAGGTAATGATGTCATTGAGCTGTCACAAGTCCTTGGGCATCTCCTATCGCCTTAGTCAGGAAGAAAGACCTCTCTACCAGATTTTGAGTGAACTATTTCCGGTTGAATGACTTCACCAAGAAGGACAGCTACCCTCTGTCTAGAATAGATGACACGCTTGATTCACTTGCCAGAAATACCTGGTCTTTTACCCTAGATGTCAAGAGCGGGTATTGGCAAGTAGAAACCCAACCTGAAGTTAAAGAAAAGACTGTCTTAACCACGGGTCAAAAATTGTGTCAGTTTGGTTTTCCCTTTTCGGCGTGTAATGCAATGCATTCGTGCCGGAAAAACAGCTGGGGGATTTTTTACAAGCCCCTTTGTTTTTTTGGGAAAATTTCATCAAGCTTTTCGTCGAAGAAATCTTAAAATATTGCGGTCAAAAAGAAAAAAGCAACCCAAGTTAACCCAACCCAAAGTACACTGTTCCTGGTGAAGTCACCAATCCCGGACTATCATTTGGGGGAAGGAGTTCGACAAACACAGAAAAGATATTGGCTGCAAAAAAACCACTGACAGATGTTCACCGCCCCGGGTTTTTGGGCTTATGCACGTTTCCGGTTTAGAAAACGACAACGCCCCCCTCCCCTGACCGAGGAAAACAAAATTTATCTGGACGGACGGGCAATTTAAACAAGTTGGCCTCAATGCCCAGTCTGGGAAAAAAATTTTTCCTTTGATGCCCCGAAGCATCAGTTTTTTGTTTGTCCCAGAAAAATATTAGCGTCACCCTCTTCAGAAATTTTCACCCATACCAAAATATATTAATGTACCGGAAGGCCCTATTGTAAAATCCAGAGCCTTCCATCCTTTTCTACATTAAGGTTCCTGTTCGAAAAGGGATCCTTTTTTAACTTGGTTGGAATTTTAAAAAAACCCGAAAGAAAAATGGGGAAAACAAAAACCTTAAGAATATAACTTAAAAATTTAACCCGAAAAAAAATCAACACAGGGAAAAGCAGACCCCCTTAGAAGACCCTTTTTGAGGGGTTTAAAAACTGTTTGAGTCGAAAAAAAAAATTTGACGGATAGATCCCGTAGTGTTACCCTCGAAAAGCCACTGAATACACCCAGAAATTAACTGGCGTTCTGAAATAAAATCCATTTTAGAATATAAAGAGTCTCTGACGGAAAGCCCAGTTGAAAAGACATCGCCAATTTCTATCCAACATCGAAGCATTACAGGACACTTTGGGATTCTCTCCATCTAAGATATGGAGTAATATATTGTAAATAGGAGTTTGGTATGAAAAGCTTTCAGGTGGCAATTAATACTTCCAATGACAAGAGCATCAACAGTCCTTAAGGAACTCCATGGTATTTCAACTTAAGGTCATTTTGGAGTTTTGAAGACCCTTTTAAAAAGCCAGAGAGCACTTCTAGTGGAACACATTATATACATATAAACATATACATACGGACTCTTCTTTCCCCGATTAAAATGAAGGTAATTCCACCTTATTTAACAATTAATAAACCCAGAATTAAAGAATTATTCTAACATTTGGAAACATTTATTATTTTGCATTAGAAAAATTTCGAATTTTTTCTTCAATTACCTTTTTTTTTTTACGAAACAGAAGAAGTTTTTTTTTTGGCAGCAAATTTTGACCGAAAAGTTTGCAGACCATTATTAGATTTTACAGGTGCAGACGAGTCATGAATGTAACTCTGTAATCGTCACACTGTATAGAATCGTGGAACACTTAAATTTTGTTAGGAGTCTTAGAGGAACTCTATCGCGTACACTTAGAAAAACATATTGCTACGTAGATCCGAGGGTTCGTGGATTTTATGCAAAACAAACAGAAAGAAAATAAACAGTTCTTTAAGGCGATGCAATTTATTATCAAAAAACAATCCTTTAAATACAGGATTCCAACAATATTCACAGGTAAAAATCCGAAGGGCTTCACACCTTCCCGCAATCAAACACAAAAAAGTGTTTAAAAAATATACGTAAGTAAAAAAATTCTTCAAGCACAGCCGAGCTAATCGCTAGTCAAAACAATCCTCACTACTCGCTGGTTTCCAGACTCCTCGCCGTTCAGGCGAGATCTTTATAGGCGCGACAGAAACTTCCAGAAATATAACAGCTCGTGTCATTGAACGTGACACTAGTGGAAGATCTACTACTTTCTAGAAGATTCCAGAGGGTTCCGAATTTTCGCCAACATGGTCGCCAATGACGCCAAAATGGTCGCCAAAGTCGCCAACTGGTCGCCAAAAATGATGCCAACTTGGCTCTACCGCCAATATTTCCCCAAAGTTCTCATTGAATCGCCTTTATAAACGTAAGGGCGGCATTGCTTTTAGTGAACATTTTTAACATGAAATAAATATAACATAGAGTAATATAAATGCATTAAACACTCAAGTACAAATTATTTACACTATTTACACAAAATTCGTAACAATATCTTAAAAGCACTTAAAGTAGATCAACATGTTATATGCATTTTATATACAAAAGAAAATTGCAGTATTTCTTACTAAAGATTTCAGTTTAAAATTTATGTAATTTAAAAGTTAATAATAATTATTTCGTTCCCCAGGTGTTACCTTCTCTTGCATATTTTCTGACATAGATATTTTTATTTCTATGTATGCTTGCATTTTTTTGAACAAAATAGTCAAATTTAGCTATGATGAAGTTGCTTGCACCCACAGTTCATACTTCGCATTTAATTTCATTCTATATTTTGTTTCTATTGACACATACATTAAAATACTTTTCAAGTAAATATTTCCTCCGAAAGACATTTAAGGTATCCGACTACTTTCGGAACCGTGATTTTAAAAAGGCGCATAAATGTATAATTTTCATGATAATTAGTGTCACTTAGATTAGAATACATGTATAAATTGTTGTATGAACATTTTGACAAAAAAAAAATTATTTAAGTACAATATTTCGGCAAAAAATTAGCTTAGAATAACCTTTTTTCAAAATATTCTCCTTTTGTGAAAAAAGCCTCTATTATGATAATGTTTTGCCTGTACATAACTCAGACCTCTGTACAGAGGCTCAACAACGATTTTTAAAAAATTCACATTATTTTCAGAGTTACAACCATTTTAAATAATTATCGGCGTTTTTTTTCTTAAAATTTCTCACCCCTGTTGTAAAACATGGATAAACCCACTTCTAAGTTATATATTTCAAAAATTCTAGTTGAACCTCTGTACAGAGGTCTGAGATATATACAGACAAAATATTATTATAATATAAGCATTTTTTACAAAAAGGAGAATATTTTAAAATGGTCATTCTATGTTCATTTTTGTCAAAATATTGTACTTAAATAACTTTTTATTGTAATACTATTCTTAAAACAATTTTATATACTTTTTCTAATCTAATTGACACTATAAATATCATAAATATTATCCATTTATGTGCTCTTGCAAAATCACGGTTCCGAACGTAGTCGGATACCTTAAATGCTCCGGTAGGGAGGGATAGTTGGTTAAGAGCTGGCTTTCTGCGTCCAAGTTTGCGAGTTAGATCCCATCCCAATTTGGAGGATTTTCATGATACAAAAATTATACAGAGCTCCTGTCGTATTATTATCCGAACTGTTAAGCATTCCTAGCATGCCTATTTGTCTTGGGGGCTATCGCTGAAGTTAAATTCCTAGTAAAACTGCGCAGCATTATAGCTCAGGTGCCCCTTTCCGGGTAGGTAACTGGGTGTCAAAATGACATTGGGGCAATTTGGGATCCCCCAAAAA
>BMAV01027751.1:0-151263 GCA_019973955.1 Trichonephila inaurata madagascariensis | reverse complement strand
TTTGAAGGAGTCGACCCCCCCCCCCCACTAGCTAAGTTTTATTATTTTTAAATATTTTTTTAATAAAAGGAAAATATTTTGAGAATATATAATTCACTCTCCAAAAAATCGCCTTAAAATAATTTTTTCTTAAAAGAATTGTATATGGATATTCTAATTCAACTGACACTAAATATAGAAGAAAAAAAAATTTAAAAAAATCCATTTATACGCTTTTTCAAAATTACGATATCGAACGTAGAGTGTCACCTTAAGTTAAATCAATTTATCAATCTATTACTAATATTGAATACCGCTTAAAAAAATACTAACACCCTCCTTTAGTTTACTAGAGGTCAATTACTGCACAAAAATCGCTAAAAGAAGCGTCCCAGCCTTTACAGGCATCATCAACTCCTCCCCACGGTTAATTTAAACGAAATTAAGGCATTTAACTCCAACATTCGAATCATCGAATCTCTATTATCTTGATTAGGCTTCGTCCAAACAATACGAAACTACCATTCTGAACTGCTACAGTTACAGTTACAAACGCAGTCCAGCTTAAAAGCTATCAATTCTTAATAATAGTCGTATCGGGGGGAAAGAGCGAGCCGAAGTCACAAGGAAATACCTTTCCCCATTAAAAAGGAAAAGGAAAAGATGCTATATATCCGAAGCCAGAGCCTATTCCATTCCCTCCAGACCTCACAGAGGGAAGATGGTCCATCAGAGTTCGAATGGCAGAGAGGAGGAAAATCAAATTGTATTATGTGGAGGGAGGAGGAAAGAGAGCCGTGTGTGAGCGAGTGACAGCTAACGGAACTTTGGGTATATGTTATATTATTGTGGTCGTTATATCTTTGCGAGGAATGGGGGATCGGTCGTTGAAGGAAGAAGGGGTGGCCGTCGTTATCGCGCACGCGGAAAAGTGCAATTTTCATGGTCGTTTCACAGGATCCGATGCGGAAGTGATTTAATCTGGAAGGAAGAACGAGGAGCTGTGAATTTATGCGAAGACTTGTTTGGGGGTGTTAACAGGCGTTGATAATGAAACGAGATCTTTGGAAACTAAAAGGAAGGTGTTTAGCTTATCGTGAACGGTTGAAAAGAGTTTTGAAGAACTTTGTTTAAGAAATGGAAACGTTTGCTTTGAACGTTGTTGAAGCGGGAGGGGTTTGGTTATTGAAAGAAATTTCTCAAAGGTAAAGACCTTTTCAAAATTTTTTTGTTGCCATATTGAATTATTTAATTGAGTATTTCTCCCCATACTTAATTTAATTAATGTGGTAGAATGAATTCCTTCTTTTTCAATTCTTACTATTAGTTCACTCTCTCCCTATATATCTTGTTCAAACTTTCAATCGTTAATAAAATACTTTCTATTCATCCATTCAAGTTCAAGTAAATTTTTTAAACTTGTTGTGGATGACTCTTGATGTTAATACAGCTTTTTTTTTCAAATATTAAATCATTAATTAAATTTTATTTTTTAATTTTAAATTTATCCTGCGTTATTTCTGTCGTAGTTACAACTAGAGGCAACAGATGGCGCCAGTATGTTTTTCTAACAAATAGGAATTGACGGTGAATTTTTTTTATTACTTGCTAAATACTATGATTTGAAGAAATGAGCCACTGATTTGTTTTTAAATAACCTCATCCTCAGTGACAGACTATTGGCGACGGACCTTATAATTCAAGAACCCAGTCAAGTACGCCACCTGAGCTCGTATATCACTCTCTAAGGCTTCCACACCACGCCAACATGAGATTTTTCTGCCACCACAGATTTAACCAGGGTTGACCAACCCAAATGACCTCATGGGCCACTTCGGAAACACGGTATAATTCCGCGGGTCGCATATAAAAATATATATCTATGTATTAGATTTGGGCCCAATACAAACATTTATTAGAGTGAAAATTTAAAACAGAATAATTATCATGATTAGCTTCATTTTTCTTCATGTATATAAACATGAGTAGTAATAATAATAATAATGTAATGATCAGATGTTTAATTTATTTAAGTAGTGAGATATTTGTTTCTGATATCTTTCACTTAGTTTTTGCAAGTCGATATCAGTGCATGCATTTGCGTATCGTGATTGGTATTGTAGGTTTTTCGTCCGTTTAGTTTAAGCACGATTTATGTTTGATAAATTTCAATTTCGAAAAAAATAATAATAATTCGCAGTAAGAAAAACAATGTGAAAAAATAGACACAGCTATGTAATTTATTTGTTGAAAAAAACCCTCTAAAAACAAAAACGCTAAGACAAAACGCTTTTAGAACGCTACCAAATGCCTATAATGTAATTTTAAATTATTATTTTTTATTTTCGAGAAAATTATTCTCTAACACATATCTTTTAAATGCATTATTATAAAAATTTGCATTAATTGCTTAAAATATTTAACTTAATGAATTAGAAATAAAAAAGATGTACAAACAAAAATATATTCTAAGGGGAATTTTAATTCAAGTAAAAATAATTGGTTTTAAAATTTAGATAGAGGTTGTGACGGGTATTTATCGCTCTTTCACACTAATCCTCTTGGGGAATCATTTGGGCCAGAATGGCATTATTTCAATCCAACCCTCTCAAGAAGAAATCGCGATATGTAGATTAGATAAAAATGATATATATATATATTAGAGCTTTAGCATTCACGTGTTAGTAAGATAGAAGGTGGATAGAAGCCGGATAGTGGAATAGAAGTCAGATAGTAATAGAAGGAAAAATAATAGTAGAAGAAGAGACAGAAAGACGAGGTGCTGATCGCCGTGAGATATTGGTAAGAGATTAATTATAGAAGAGTAATTATAGAACGGATTTTAGCTTATTAAGGAGTCAACAGTAAATTAAGATTCTGAGGTTAGTTTCTCATAAAGATAGTGAGTAAGATTTCAGGCGCTATTGACTTAGAATTGATAATTACGTAGTATCACTCCTGATCATATACCTCTGGTAAGACTTGTGTTGCGTTGATTAATATATATTTAGGCAATAATAAATTAGATTTATTACGGAGAATTTGGGTGATCAATCATTTATTCTACAAATCTAGGTCGTGTAGATGAAGAAATGATACCCCAGGGCCGCGGGGTATCACAAGGTTACAATTAGGGATTTTAGCAATTAATTTTAAAATCGTGCAAAATAAGTATCCTATTTAAAAACTTACTTCAAAAAATGCATTGCAATCTCATTATACCCTTTTCGTACCGAAGAGAAAAAAAAAATGTTTTTCTATCAATCACTGAATTTTATATATTTATTTTTAAACGACAAGTATTTTGAAGTTTTACATAATCAAAAGCCTTTATCGCATTTAGTGCAATGAAGGAAAGCAAATAGTAACGGAAAGTGATAGTTTAAATACCTGAAATCAAATACACTAAATGGATTTTATACTCTAAGCTTTTTCACTTTTGTACAAAAATATGACAGTATGTGAAAAAAAAATTACAAGTATTTTTTTTTTATTATTCCATCATAACTCTTTACTCTCTCTTAACGTAATCACAATAATTCACGCAATTTAAAACTCTTTATCCTTTTGTGAATAATCTGTATAAAATATCGAACAAATATATCTGATACTTAATCTGAATGATTAATGTTTGAGATCGTGTAGATTAATCATTTTCCGGTGCTAATGCTGAATTGAATACCTTTTCCCTTTACTTCTATGTGTTACAGAAGTTTTGAAACGATGTGGTAAGGCTATTAATCATTATAAGAACCATTCCCGAGATGCATACCCTATCGTAAAGTCATCTGTTTCCCCATCCCTTAGGATTTTGTTTTCTTTTTTTTCCACTTTGCATCAGACGTATATTATTCTTTTTTTATAAATTTTAAACCATATGTAGTAGGTTCACACCTTTATATAAACTTTTACTGCATAGCAAAATTTGAAATTATGAGTATAATAGTGTTTTGAGAATAAATATACTCACAAAAATGCATGCAAAAACATAAATAATGGAATAACATTTGTGCTTTCATTCTCAAGGAAGGGCATCAGTTGCTCGTTAAATAATACTGGAAACTGTTAGCCTTATGGAATGAGTATTTTTATTTGAACACTGATGTGAGTCTACGACTACACCGTACACGCGTTAGACGACTGGGACGAAAAGGAATATCTCTTCGCTTTAATTCCTGACCTTTACTGTTTGCAACTTACAAGGAATCGCTGCGTACCCCCTTCCTAGGGAAGGAAGTTGTTTGTGGACTTTCTGAGCGACGCATGGAGAACGGTGTTTTCCAGCCATTAGTGTATTTGATATACATCCCCAATAGGTTTGAGTGTCATTGGAACGTTTTCACATTGACGTTGTGGCAATCTTTTATTGAGATGACGAGTCTGACGCGTGCGCCGTAGCCACTTTGAATCAATAGTTGTGATTTACGAAAAAGTTTTAATTAGATTTTCCATAAAGTGCATAATCAACCATTAGAGATAGACCGTGAAGTCACCTCATGTTCAGTTACTGGGTCTCCACAATAATAAAATTTATGTTAAGTAGAAAAACAATTACATGAGAATATTTTTCAAATCAGATTTTCATGAAGGTTGTATTAAACAAAGACAACCATTATGCGTATATTTTTTTTTAACTATAAAGAACAGCCGTAATCTTAATTCAATAAATTAAAATGTACAATTTCGATTGATTCATTGTTGATAATTTTTCACTTAAAATAAAACATTGAGTATAAATTCAAGTAGAAAGGAAGATGGGACGTTCTTTTTCTTTGTTGTTTTCTTCACTCAGAATCTTATTTATATTTTAATAAATTTTTAAACAATTTTTAAAGGAATTCTTACTATTTGTGGAATACTTTTTTACTTTATTTAATCTTGATTCGAAGTAAATGTTTTTAAATCGCATTTATTGTCGTACATATGAGCCATATAAGGTTATACAATGTAATAAAAGTAATGTGTGTATGATGTAAGAAATGTATTCTTGTATCAACTTCTAAGAAGTAGTAAATTGCGAGCTCTTGCTTACTTAAAGAAAAATATGCAAATTTGTTTTGATTATTAACACGCTATTACAAGCTTCAGTTTCAAGTTTCAAGTAACTGAATCTTTAAACTCGATTTTTACCCATTTTAAAAAGGGTCAGATTAAGTCAAAATTTTGCACACACTTGTCAAGGACCAGTGACAATACAATATTTTCATAATTTTGTTCCATTGTCTTGATCAGGATCATCAGGAATAATGATTTCCAGACTTGGCTACGAACTCCATATACAATTTCCAGATTTAGCGACTAATTCCATGTACCATTTCCAGGTTTGGCGACTAAAAGATTAAGGTACAGCCTCGAAGCGAAAACATTCAGGGTTAATACAGATACAACAAACAAACAAAAAAGTGTTCTTTATGTGGAAAAAGGAGAGGGTGCGTCATAAATTTCTTACCATAATATAAAGGATTTCCCCAGTTTTTCTGAAAATAAAATAATATATATATATATATATATATATCAGGCCCCAGGCCTGCTGGTAAAATGAGGAGGGCATCATCTCTAAAATACTTCTTTATTTTGCTTCAATCACATAAAATCCAACATGGCGGCCCTTTGTCGCGCAACCGAGTAGAACAATAAACACACTTCGGCGAGGAGTCACCAGCTAAGCCCTTTCGAGTATGCGTTCTCCCTTGTCAGAGCTTACTCCACCTTTAAATAGGCCTATTTAACCACAAATTTTTACGCGATGATAAAGAGTTCGCTCTATTTCATTTATTACTTACTTAATTTTGAAGCTAAACTTTTCAAACCTGACACACACACACACACACACACACACACACACACACACACACACACACACACACACACACACACTACACACACTTACACACACACACACACACCACACACACACACACACACACGCACGCACACACATATATATATGCTTATTCTCTACAAACAAGAGATAACATCCAACAATCACATTTGAAAAACACATAGACAGTAGGAAAATCACACAATGAAGGACATATGAGTAACCGAGATTAAAAATTATAAAGTGGATGCTGCAGTGTTGTAAACATTGCTGACTTAGGACAGCTATATATAAAATAATTTATATAAAAGTGGGGTTGAACATGTTTTTTGGCCAGCCAACCTTTCCCCTTTATGTAAATAACACTGAGCAAAAACCAATAGAAAATAATGAATAGGAATATCTAAATCCATTACAAGATAGAGGTAACTGACCTAAAAATTGCACTTACAAATGCAAAGCCCGTGCTAAATCTGAGTGCAATAAATAAGTTATTGCCAGATTCTGAACCCTAATGCATATTTAAATCATGTGAAGGGCTGAAATGTAGCACTTAACAAAAGTATAAAAATAATGGCAATAAAATTAATAAGAGTTGCAAATTATAGCATAACTTTAATAACACTAGAGTAAATATGAATAAAATAATAATAAATAATTTTATCTAATATTAGATTATGGAGATAACTATAACTATGAAATATTTAAGTTAATAGTAATAAACTATTATCAATCTCAGAATTTTTAATCCTAACTATTTTGAATAGCTTTATTCATATAACTATTAATAAAATTAATTGAGTATTTCTGATTTAAGCAATATTTATTAAAATGTTTATAGTTATATATATTTATATATATATATAACCTCGGTCATGCGGAAAAAAAATTTATTTTTTAATTGCTTAATTCAGACATAAAGCATGTTTTTCTAAATTCTCATGTCGGATTTGTGGAATGAAACATCATTGATTGCTTCATTTTACCAAAACAGCTGAAAATTGATTCAGATGTCATCGGGTCAAAAGAAATAATTTCTCACAAACCCTTCGATTGAAAACGTGTACTTTTAAGTCTAATTCTGATGCAAGTTTCAGAGAGCATATTGAGCTCTTTTTAGTGAAAGATATCTTTGACTTAACACCTTTTTCCGCATGAAATATTTAAAACTTAGCTCTTCTAGATTTCATTCAGTCGGCTGATCCTACATTTTGCAAACCAGGCCGTATCGACGCATTGATAGGATGCCAATGGGTATTCCAGATTCAAAAAATTAGCATTTAAGATTAATTCATCAATGAAAAAATTATAATTTAAAAAATTAAAAAAAAAACACGCTTTAATTGTAGATCGAACTAAAAAATGAAAAATAAATTATAGTTTAAAAGAACTAAAAAACACGCTTTTATGATTAATCGAACTAAAATGTAAAAAATAATTCTTAATATAAGAATAAAATGATTAACCATAAAAGTGTGCATTTTAGTTTTTTTAAACTATAATTTATTTATAAAGATAAGGAAAAAATGTATTAATAAAAATTTAAAAAGTTTAATATTTTTTTTAAAAAAAAAAAGATAGGGGGGAGGATCAGAGTTTCATGTCTCTTTCAAAATTTACTACTTTATTTAATGAAATATTTGACCAAGAAAAATAAATACATATTGAAAATCGAATTTTTCTACCAACGTTAAAACGTAACAACGAGACCGATTGCTTTTCAAAGCAAAAGAATAAGATATATGTCATCTTCCTTACTTTACACAACAATCTTTATTTACCTCATCTTTACAAAAATATTTTTTCTTTACTTTCCACAGTCTTTTATGCGTCATCGTAGCGAAGATTTATTTCTCAAGAAGTCTAGTGTCGAACAAAACTGCTGGCATCATTTCGAGTATACACCAGGGATGCCTAGAATGTTCACTTGGGTTTCTCTTCTTTCTCAAAAACACCAAAATATATCCTTAGGCCCTCTGGGGGAGGCCCTAAAATCCTCTAAGGGCCCATAAATATGTCCGGAGGGCTTCTGGATGTCTGAGGGAGCTGTAACTCAACTTCCGGGAGGGTTGTGGATACAACTTCCGAGCTGCTGCCACTACGTGGAAATATTTTGAATATGCCTGCATCGAGCTGTGGGTTTCGAATTTAATTTTGGAATCGATTTTATTTTAAAATATTTTTTTGTTTTGCTTTTTTCAGTTCTAAAGGATTTTTTTTTTTATTCTGATAGAGATAGAAATAAGTTTCAGAAATATGTTTGAAAGGAAAGTTGCTTAATAATAGAAAATATACGTACTATAGTTTTAAAGGCTGAATTTTAATATTTGGAATGCACTAAATTTATGACTATCATATGATACATGCAATTACATGTTCTCTATTTAATGGGCTACATTCATGGCAGTCACATGATAAATTCAATCACGTGTTCTCCATTGAATTCAAAACAGATAAAAGACTTGTATTTGTTGTTTTACTTGCAAAATTTAGATGAAGTTTCAAACTTGATAATAGGGTAAAAATGTTAAGGTGTTTTCAAAAGTTTCTCAAAATTCTTTAAAAAGATTATATTATACGAGTAAATCAAGAGCATTTTGTTTATCTATGTGCATTATTATTGTTGATAATTTACTTTTTAAAAGAAAGTTTCTGCAGAAAGCAAAAGTTGGCAACAGTGAAGTGCATAAACTGATTGTCTGGAAACAAGTGATTGCATTTATCATTTATCTTGCAACTATGACGTTACACGAATTTAGCCGATTCGTTTCATTTTTAGTGGTTGTTTCGTTCTGACAGGATATAATATAACTTTTTTCGGACGAGATTTTATTCAGTAATTGCTAAGGAAGTAAATACGACGGTAAGATTCCTCGTAAAGCCAATTGAAATTTTATTTTTATAGAATTACGACATTTACTACATTAAAAATGAGCAATTTAACATTATTTTAGCTGGGAAATCATTCCCGATAATTGTTGAGAAGGGCAATATCAGAATTCAACACTCATAGATTATGAATCCATTATTTTACGAATCAAGCCATCGCGTGCTATTTAGCGTGGGAAATCTTCACAAAAATTATAATTTTTTGAAATAACTCCAATTTTGAAGACAAATGGGATTTTGTTAATTTTTGTAATTAATAAATTACAAGCATATATTTCAATCCTAAGCTCTTAGAAGCTTTCGATATTTATAATACCTTCGAATACAATTAATACATACATTAATTTCTTTCTAACAGACCTGTCATCAATTACAAAGAACTTTGATCTAATTGATGTAATTTCTGGAGAAATAAACAATGGAGTTCCATTGTTACAAGGTTTTAAAAAGGAATTGCATTTAGGAAGAAAAAAAAATCAAAGAATTTATTTCAAGAGATTTCTTTTATCATTCTGTAAATTGGTTTAAAGAGAATAAAAGAAGTATGAGTCGAAAGATTTTCTTTTATTTACTGAGATTCTAAATCAATTGTGACAATATCAACTGCGAAAAAAGTTTTTGCTGTCAACTGTAGTTTAAATGATCTGAAAATCTAATACAAATCATTTATACGATGGATACAGACAAAGTCTCTTTAGTTTCAAAACTTAATGAAATCCGTATTAAGCGATACATGTTTGAAATCTCGACGTTTCGGAAAATCAGAAAAAAAATAAGTTATTAATCTTTTTAGAAAGTAATCTAAACAATAAGATTTTGAGAAAAAACAAAACAAAAGAAATCGAATTGTTCAATTTATTTAAGCACTAAATAAAAGAAATGGAATAGACTAAAAGTTTCGTCTACTTTCATTTTGTAAAATGAAGAAAATAGGATAACCGAAAGGATATTTCGGAAAAGTTATTCTTTTAGTTGACTAGAAATAGGAAATAAAATGATAGAGAATTAGATCTTTCTTTTTCTCACAGATTTAGGAATACGTACAACTGCAATAAAATGACCGTATCCATTATCAGAAAATTTTTGGAAAACGTAAAGTATTTCCATAATAAAATTAAGTTAAAAGGTTAAATGAAATAAAAATGTAAAGATTCTTTAATAAAGAAGAAGAAAACACTCGGAAAAGGCTCTCTTTCTTTTCCTACTATTAGTTCACAATCTCCCTATTTATATCGTTTAAATTTTCAATCATTACTAAGATACATTTTAAAGCGCTCAGTTGAGCTGAAATTTTATATACACGATTATTTTGAATGACAATATGGTAATTCAATTATAATAAATAATAATTAATTGATTAAAACGAATTATTCAAAGAATTGCAGATACAGCCAGGTTGGCGTGATTTTTGGCGACTTGTGTCAAAATTTTAAAAGTTTTTCCCAACATTTTAAAGCGCTCATTTAAGCTGAAATTTTATATACACGATTGTTTGAGAGTGACAATACGATAATTTAATTATAATTAATTTAAAAACAATTAATTAAAATTCATTTGTAATTATTAAATTAATTGTAATTATTTAAAGAATTATAGATACAGTCACGTGTTGGCTTCATTTTTAGCGACTTGGGTCAAAACTTTAAAATATTTCTTTTTCTGACGTTTTATAAAGCATTCAGTTGAACTAAAATTTTATATACACGATTGTTTTGGATGACAATACGATACTTTAATTATAATTAATAAAAGTTAATTGCCACTTAGTATTATGAATCTGTCATACGTATATACATATTTATATTTATTGTAATTATCTGATAAAAGAAAGTAACTAAAATAAAATATTCCTTTGTTGATTTATATAGAAATTGGCTTAAAAGTTTTTTTTATATATTACTTGTTATTTAAGTATGTTACACAGTAGTGCCGTACACAGACCCTTCTTATGGGGGAGGGGAGATTCATTCTAAGAAACAAGTTCACAAAAGCACCAACGATTATTTTGTACGGTAAAAATTAAAAAATTTGTCAGTCTTTTGTGGGGTTTGAATCTCCAACCTCACCTTGTACATAGAAAATACGAGAGGGAAATTCAAGGCATCTAATATTAATTTATTATAATCTTCAAAGAGTTATTCCACTTAAGAAACGTAATATAAAATGTTTCTGTGTGAAGAGAGATTCTTAATTATAAATTTTTTAATGGGGATAACAAGTTTTGTAAAATTAAATTTATAAACTTTTCAAAAACTAAATTTTAACTTTTTTAAAATTTAAATTTCATTATTTATCTATCCCTAGGATATAATGATTTCAAATTAAATAGTTTATAGTCTAAAATTAGTTAATTTCAGAAGTCTAATGAGTAAAAATATTACAGTTACGACTCATTATAGAAATTTTGTAATTAGAAATTTAAGCCCTAATATACATGTTCTTTAGTGAAATTAGATTTTCGCCGCCATCGATTATTTAGTGAATAATAATAAAATGCAATTCCAAATTTAAATTAATTGAGAATTCAATTAGTTGTTCAATTATTAATTATTTTAGAATATATCAAAGAAATATAAATCAAGGAGCACATAATTTAATGTACAATTGTTTCGGTCCTAGGAGAGCCCACACCCCTGGAGCGAATTATTTTGTTTGATGATAACTGCGCCATGTTGGTAACCCTACTTTGATACACTAGATATTGTAAGCCTAACTATTTCTGGAATTTTCGAATTTTGTCGGCGGGCATTTCGAGTTTCATTTTGGTTGGTTGGGCACCGGGATGGAAGTATGGCTGCGTGTGTGAGTGAATATACCTTAGAATTTTTTACTTTGTTGAATGCGAAAGATAAAGTTTTGATTGAATGGTGTATGGAGGAAGGATTGATTGTTTCGAGTTAAAAATGTTCTAAATGTAATGATCGGCATAATGAAACATGGTAGGCAATAAAACGCTTTCTTCGAAATCGTACCAGCCACGCCTAAGGTATGTTCGACCATTACCTCGCAGAATATATATGGCAGTGCTCACACGATCATTCGCTTAGCGATGAAATCTTAAGGGCTTTTTTAAAATCCGTTGTTACGCTGTACCCTCCACACGGAAAAGATCAGCAGTAAGAAAGTAAGTGCTGTTTTTCTATTTTTTTTATCTTAAATAATTAATTTCTCTATTGTTTACATATATTTTGATAACGCATTCACCTTAACCCGTTATACTCACTTGCCGCCATTGTCGTTCTCGCTTGGCGCCATCTCGTTCTGGCTTGGCGCTTTTTTGGGTTTGTCGCCAGGGGATGTGGGCTCTCCTAGGATTTTATCGTACAATTAATTGAATTAGATTTGAGGAATCCATGATTTGAAAGAAAAAAAAGGTTTTAATTAATCAAACTTTTTAAGAACTATTAGATTAATAAAAGTGGCTTCGGTTGCAAACCCATGACCAAGGTTATTTCTATAGGGTCTCGAGATAGAATCCTGATACCACAATAGACCTCACAATGGCATGGTTGGTGTGGCGTGAAAGTACGGAGAATGATATGTCACCTTAGTTGCTGTTCTGATAACTTTACCGTGGTTTAAATTTACGAGGACCTTCACCAATAGTCTTTGTTCTTTGTCTCTTGGGAATGCCATTAAAAGTCTTCGAGCGATTTTAATAAACTGTCAGTCAGATATCGTAAAATTCGGCATATATAACGCGCACATTTAACCCAAAAAGGAGATCGAAATTTACAGGTGCGCGTAATACTTCGGTTATAAAAATGAGGGCTTTAAAAAAATAATAATAAGATGGTCGAACTTTCACCTGTAATGGATTCCCGTCTCGAAAGGAAAGCAGCGCACTCCTTCTTGTTATATGCTGGGATCATCATCTGTAATAAATGTCTATATTCTTCTGTTTGTATTGTATGTTTGTGTTCTTCCACTTGTATTTCATATGTATCTCAGGATAAAAACACATGGCAACAACGACAAAAAAAATGAGCATAGGAAAAAAAAATCTAGACTTCTACATAGATCGAAATATTGTTTATTTAAAAAGAACCTTACAAATAATGAACTTAAAGGATTGTAGTTCGAGAAGTGCACAATTTTTCTCTAAGGCTTCGGTTAGTATCTCGAATAAATGACTTCAAAGAATAAGAGCATTGCGAAAGTAAATTCAGGTTTCTTTGTAAAAAATGGGGTGCGCGTTATACGGCGAATATACCTAAAACCTAAAAATTGCAGATCGAAAGTACAGGTGCGCATTATACGCCAGATTTTACGGAAACGACAAAGGTTCTATCCGATTAACGTGCCTCAGCCTGTTTATATGGTGGGATTTCAGTGCCAATGGGTATCGAACGGGGATTAGCAAGAGTTCAACGAGATATAACCACTTATCAACCACAGCACCGGTGAGTAAGACAGAACTTCATCGCAAGAAGATTTTTTAAGTGTGTGGCGGAATATGTAGAGAGTAACTCTTTGGGAGATCCTGCCACTAACCAAACCATCGAGATGTCTTCTACTAAATTCAGTTAGATTTAGTAAGCGATTTTGCACACAATTTTCCATTTTCCTTTCTATATAGGGTGTTGGACCATTATTTTTGCTTGTTACTATTTATTCATTAATTAAATTTAATTATTCCACAGTATAGTAAAAAGAAATCACATTCTCAGAAATTAAGCCATCCCAAGTGGGATACGAACCTACAATCCTTCGGATCAGAAGTCCTGTGTGCTAAAGGGACATAACGAGTGCTAATCCTTTCTATATATGCTGTTGGACTATTATTTTTTTGTTACTATTTATTCATTTCTTAATTTAATTGATGAATTCATATTTGAAAAACTGTATTAACATCGAGTGTCATCCACTCCAAGTTTAAAAAAAATGTATTAGAACTTGAGTGGATGAATAAAAAGTATTTTATTAACAAAATGAAAATTTGAACAATATATAGGGAGAATGTGGACTAATAGTAGGAGTTGAAAAATCAATGAATAGTAACCAGTTTATTGTAGCTCTTTGCTTATTATTCTGTGTGATATTTAAGAAAAAATCATTTTGGTGAACATTTATCTTAAGGTATCCAAATACGTTCGGAAACGTGATTTTAAAAAAGAGCATAAATGGATAATTTTCATAATATTTAGTGTCACTTAGATTAGAATACATGTATAAAATTGTTTTAAGGACATTATGATGAAAAAAAATTTATTTAAATACAATATTTTAGCAAAAACTTAACTTAGAATAATCTTTTTTCAAAATGTTCTCCTTTTGTGAAAAATGCTTCTGTTATAATAATATGTTACCTGTATATAGCTCAGATCTCTCTACAAAGGCTCAACTAGAATTTTTAAAAAATTCACATTGTTTTCAGAGTTACCACCAATTTAAATAATTATCGGCGTTTTTTTCTTAAAATTTCTGTAGTTGTAGTAAAATATGGATAAATCCACTTCAAAGTTAAATATTTCAAAAATTCTAGTCCAGCCTCTGTATAGAAGCCTGAGATATAAACAGGTAAAATATTATTATACTTGATAAAAAGAGAATATTTTGAAAATGGTTCATTCTATGTTCATATTTTGTCAAAATATTGTACTTGAATAATTTTTTATTGCAATAATATTCTTAAAAGAACTTTATATACGTTTTCTAATCTAAGTGACACTAAATATCATAAATATTATCCATTTATAAGCTTTTCAAAATCACGGTTCCGAACGTAATCGGATACCTTAAATTCTCGAAATTACTCTTCTCTCTTACTGCCACGGACTCGTGACCGGCGTATCATGAGTTTGAGCATTATGCAGTTGAAGATCCGTCGTGTAGAGGGGCTATTGCACGTTAATTCTATTTAGACTCAAACGTTCTCTTTGGTTTTGGTGTGAAAGCTAGGAGAGGGAATTGCCAGCTCAGGTGTCATCCCGTCATTTGACTAAGATTCAAAATTTTGAGGTCCGTTGCCAATAGTCCTCGTGCAGGTTTATAGCGTGACGTTAATAAACACTCACTCACCCATAGTCAATTAAATATAACAGGTTTAAAATAATTATTTGATAGCTAATTTACTTTTGAAAACTCAGTTTTGTTACACCAGAGGTAAATTATACGAAATGTAAAACTTATCATTAAGTTTAAGAAAAAAAAAAAATATCAGAGATTGATATAGCAATTTAAGGAAATAAGTAGTCAAATGTAAATCTTAAGGTATTCGACTACGTTCGGAATCGTGATTTTGCAAAAGCGCATAAATGGATAATTTTCATGATATTTAGTGTCACTTAGATTAGAATACATGTATACACAATTGTTTTAAGGACATCTTGACAAAAATTTATTTAAATACAACATTTTTGGGAAAAAATTAACTTAGAATAATTTTTTCAAAATGTTCTCCTTTTTGAAAAATGCTTCTGTTATAATAATATTTTGCCTGTATATCTCAGACCTCTCGAGAGGGTCAACTAGAATTTCTGAAATATATAACTTTTGAAACGGGGTTTTTCCATGTTTACGACAACAGAGGGAGAAATTTTAAGAAAAAAAAAGCCGATAATTATTTTAATGGGTTGTAACTCTGAAAATAATGTAATTTTCAAAATCATAGTTGAGCCTCTGTAAAGAGGTCTGAGTTATATACAGGCAAAATATTATTATAATAGAAGCATTTTTCACAAAAGGAGAACATTTTGAAAAAAAAAGTTATTCTAAGTTAATGTTTTGCCGAAATATTGTATTTAAATAAGTTTTTTTTGTCAAGATGTCCTTAAAATAATTTTATACATGTAGGCTAATCTAAGTGATACTAAACATCATGAAAATTATCCATTTACGAGCTTTTTTAAAATCACGATTCCGAACGTAGTCGGATACCTTAATTAGAATAACGAAAAAGAATTACGGAAAGAGTGTTTTTTCAAGAATGAAAATAAATTATGAGATAAAGATAAAAAATGAATTTCGAAAAATCAAAGTTTTAGGATTTTGCACTAATCAAAAGTCACTATGATCAGTTATAATATATTTAAAAGAGAGACAAATTATACTAAACTCTCGAGGTTATAAGTATGATAATATGAATATGTGTTCACATCACTATTATGTAGTCTCCCAAACCCCCCTCACCTAAGCACCGTTCAGAATACCCAAAAGACAAAATCGCATTTCCAACCGAAACATCCATCAATTATTCCATCTCCAATACCTTTTTTCCAGAGATCGTTTTCTCTTAAAAAGTCTCGAGGCGAAGGTCCAGCCAGCAAACGAAAAAGAATGGTCCACCCTCCCGACCACCCCATTGGATCAATATGACAGACGATTCGTGAGCGGAACGGGAACCAAAGAGAGAGAGAGGGTGGGCAGTGCAGAGAAGAGAAAAAAGTACAGGCTGGGTGAAAAGAAAGAGGAGGTGGGGGCTAACTGAGTGACAGAACAAATATTTGCGAGAGTTCGATGTCGCCCGTTGCGGTGATGTTCTAGAGCGAGGGTGGAGATGGGGGGAATGAAGGGTAGCACCCTATCACGCGAAACCACCTGTTTTGACTGTCAAGAGGGTGGTGACTAAGTGGTGTTTCGTGACGTCGTGTAATACAGTTGGCTGACAGGGAATGACAGTTGGGGGGAAAAAACCGTTGCTTCTTCTTAATAACAGCTAGCTTAAATGGATATTGCCAATCTCCTCCGGTAAAATGCACTTTCTTTTTGTGTAAAGTGTGTTTAAGGAAGAGTTTTGTTGGTTTTGGACAAAACTAATTATAAGTGGTGTATTGGTCCAGCTCTTATCTGACAAGGCCGCGAGCAGGTTCTTTTGTTAAAGTAATTGTGTTTCTGGTGAGAGTGAGGATTGTATTTCAATGAGAAAGAAAGAGGAAGTTATAATCATTTTGAGAAAATTTGAACAAATAAAAGGAAATAAATAGTCCGACAATTGCCAATGGAAATGAGTTCTTAGAAAATCATGCTGGATTGGCAGTGTGTATATACGATATGGTATGGGTTTATATCCTAATAAAGTTAAAACAATAAGAACCTTATTTTGAAATACAAAAAAAGAAGTTACTTTAAAGTAGATACTTTGTTACACAGTTTTGATTTTATTTCAATTCATGTCGCACCCTGAAGCATCAAAAGGGATATGGATGATGGACTTTGTAATGTTGAATCACAGTCAAATGGCAAGGATGAAACTCGAGCTGGCACCTCCTCCCAAACTTTCACGCCAATGCCTCGACAGATTTAACGCGCATCAGCCCCTATACACGACGGATCTTTAGAAGCACTATATTTCGAAACCGTGACTCGATAACACAAGTTTTGCGACCATGGTCATTCGGCTACAGGAGCCACCCATCAAGTGCTGAATAAGTCTTGACACGTAGAATTACCAAGATGTGTTTAATGAATCAATGAATTATTAGTATGTGGCTTGTGGAAGAGAGTTGATTTCGGTGAGCTTCATAGCTTGATGATTTAATAGCTTGATACTCTTGTATGATGAACTTCTTGGGTAAGTACAAACTTAAAAGACCTGAGAATTGTTTATTTGAAACTTATTTCTCAGTCCTATAGATCAATTTCATTAGATACATATGTTTTTCTTTTCATTTCCGATGGCCAGGGTTACAAAAGACCCCTGCACCACAAGTGGGTAGGAACAAAAACACAAAACAAAGTAGAAAATAACGTGATGAGAAAAAAGTCCATGAACCTAATAAGTCCTTAGCTAGTCAATAAAGATAGCACATAGAAAATCTCTTTTGAGCTGGACAGCGCGCGCGCGGCGAATGTGGTCAGCATCCATGTCCTCTCAAATATCTCAGAGCATTCAGAAAAGGGCCTATGTAACATTGTGATACCCCACGCCCCTGGGGTACCATCTCTTCATCCACGCGACCTAGATTTGTAGGGATACAAGATTGACCACTCGAATCTTTCATAATAAAACTAGTTTATTATATCTCAATATATATTAATCAATGCAACACAAGTCTTACTTAGAGAAAAACGATCAGGTGTGATATGACGTAATTAACAATTCTTAGAAAACTGCGCATTAAATCCTATTCACTATCTTAATGATAAGTTAACCTCCGAATCCTTATCTATAGCCGATTTCTTAACTAGCTAGAATCCACTCTAAAATTAAAAATTTAATAGTCTATTAAATTTTAATTATAGAGCAAACTTTATATCTGCCACTTGTACTTTCTTCCTTTAATGTAAATCTTCTATATATCTTATTATTCGACATGATCCGGCTACTATGCAACTTTCTGGTTTCTAACCGACTTCTATAAGGCTCCTATAATACTCTCCGGCCTCCAGCCGACCTCTTCGCGAATGCCAAAAGCTCCAATATATATAATCATTCCTAATCTGCATATCGCGTTTTCTTCTTGAGAAGGTTGGAATGAAATGCCATTCTGGCCCCAAAGATTTCTCAAGAGGATTAATAGAAGGCGTGATAAAGCCCCATCACAACATGAGTTCGATGAAGATGTTTGAGGAGACAGTCGTGTCTAGTAGCCAGACGAAACTTGGACTGTTTTACGTCTTGGCCACATGGGAAGATCTTTAAGATTATTCCCCTAGATCTCTATTAGAATTTTTCTCCGTGTATTGTATTTAAGTGAAATCATTCATCTTTTTCTTAATAATACGCTTGGCACTGTTAAAAGGAACTGCTTTCCTTGTTGTCTATTGAATGGAAGTTGCCTTCTTTTCTACATGGTCCACTAACTCATTACCAGTTACACCGCAATTTCCAGGGATCCACTTTAAGACGATTTTCGCAGAGAACTCTTATTAGATATATATAAATGTCTACATTTTCTTCATCTGATAAAAATGAGTTATAATTTTTTTTTTAATATTTCTACTTTGGAATGAAAAAATATTTATAAAATCTATATTGCTAGCTATTTCACACAAACTTTACATAATTTATTATTTACAGTAAATTCGGATATCATTAGCCTGCACGAAGCCTGGTGGAAAAATTTTGGTGTACAAAATACCAGATTTACTTTTTTATTATACTATTTTAATCTTTCACGTCATTCGACTGAGTTTTGAAATTATGAAAATGATCACCGATAGACCCTCGCGTTGTTTTAATGTCACATAAAAATAAAGGGGAAAAAAACATTTTTAACCGAATTGCATGAAATACTATTTGAGTTAAGCTATATTATTAAGTTTACTGTTACTGTGCTGGATAAATTTCACTAGTTAAAATATATTTTAGAAAACCTAATACGAAAGATATGCTTGTTAGACGAAACATACATAAATATACTTTTCGTCTATCGTTTCAACGTGATGATGATTGTTTTATTCCACCCCTTCCTCAATCATATATATATATATTTTTAAAATTTCTACTATAGAGAGATGAATCATCAATAATCACAACAGCTGAAGCAAAGAAATAAATTGTAATATAAACCAGACATAAGATTTAGAAAAGATATATTAGAAATAATAAAAGTAATAGAATTTGAAAAATATATATGGATGCTGCAGTATTATAAACATTACTAAGTTAGGACAGAGATTTTATATATAAAATAATTTATATAACAGTTGGGGTGGACATGTTTTTTGACCAGCCAACTTTCCCCCTTTCTGTCAATAATACGGAGCAAAATCCTATTGAAAATAATGGATAGAATATCTAAATCCATTTCAAGAAAATGGTAACTTACCTAAAAATTGCACTGAAAAATGCATAGTCCACGCTAAATCTCCGAACGATAAACAAGTTACTGCCAGATTCTAGACCCAAATACAAATTCAAAGCATGGTAATAGTAGCACTTAGCAAAAGTATGAAATCATATAAAGTCCTTGCGTACTTATTTCGTATATTATTTGTGGACATATTGTGCATATTTTATGATATTTAACTCTAAAAAGTGTTTGTGTAAGTTACACAATTTCTTTTTTTTCTTGAAATTGTATAAAAGTAAAATATAATTATATTATTGTGTGATACAGTTACATAAAATGTGAATATAAGTATAAGTATATATAAACATAAATATGTAAATATATTTATTTGAATATAATTATATATTTGCATATATAACAGTGTAAAAAGAGCGGGATAACCAATTATATTACAAAACTTTAACAATTTTTCCTTGAAGTATATCAGTAACTAGAATAAAGAACCAAAGAGCTAATGATTCATAAAGTTCATTAAAATAATTTGAAAAACATGTTTTGAAACTAAATATACCAAATGACTGTAAAAATGTGCCAAAATCTTAAAGTAATCTTTGGAAATAACTGAGAGATTGAAAAATAAACACAGTAAAACACGAAAGGCATTCTTTTTAGTCTTTATAAGATAATTCAGTGAAAAAAAAATTTCACACGTAATTACTTCATTGGAAACATGTTAAGCATATCTAAAAAACAGAATGATAAAAAAAAATGTGACAGATTAATTTAATTTTAATGAATACGTTTCCGATCCAAAACATGGATCAATAATGTAGCTAATGAGGTAAAATCAATCACAAGGATTCAAAATGCTGCAATGATATCAAAAACAAACCGATATAATTGAAAGAAGGCAGTAATCATAAAGAACCAAAAAAAAAAAAAATGTTAGTGAATTTATATTGCTTTCTTAGACCCAGAATGGGACTCTGAAATTTCCCCAGATATCCCCCATTGATGGATACTTCGAATTATTTTCCGCCACTTTCAGAAAACGAACCCCAAACCACTTTTTTCACCCTTCAAAAAGGCCATGAAGGCCCCCGAAAAAAGAAAAACATACAACCTCATCAGTTTTAGAGAAAGAGAGAGGGAGTTTTCTCTATACCTGTGCAACCTCTCTCATAAGCGGTACCAAAACTGCAGTTCTGGCTGATGGAACTGCTGTCATATATCTCCACAGGATGCACTTTCCAGCGTGCAAAGTGCCACGCGCACGCAGTTCACTTCCGGTAATGTTCCTGTCCCTATCGACAAAGGGGGTGCTCAGTATCTATGGCCAGGTTTAAATGTGAGGGGGGTATAGAGGATGTATTTAAGGTTCAGAAGAGCAACTGCGATAGCCAACCAAAAATGGCTCCCACAGGGACTATATACGAAGAATTTCTAAGGCGTGATGAATTCGTTGCCATTGATATTGGAATGATTTTTTGGAGGGAGAATTCTGTTCAGGGTACCCCAAAAAGATGAAGTGGTATTTATTGATTTATAGAAAAAAAAATGTTTTACCAATGGTCCAGTCCTATTGAGAGTTGGTATCTGATTGAAAAGGGTAATGCGTTATTTTTTTAGTGATAAAAAGAAGAAAAAATTGCCGAGAAAAGAAATCGGAAAGTGGTAACTCTCTTTCTTCCCAGTCGATTTATATGTTTTGTTAAGGATGAAAAGTGTTACGCCTAATGGTTCAGTAATGTATATCGTAATGATCTTCGGGCATTGTATCGTTAAAGGAGATTTTGGAGCCTCGTACGGAATGGTTCTGGACATAGATCGCTAAGTCGTTTATCCCATTAGAAAGGGATAAACATTGGAAGCAATAGCTCTGACACGAAACCTGTTTAGTAAGCAGACTGCTGATGTTTAATGGTAACATCAATATTAAACATCGGTGTTTTGCGACTTAATCGCTATTTTTGGGATACGTTTTATCATTCCATTGTTGATATCAATGGAAAATTGTACTTTTCCAATGGGCTTGGATTGCAAATGCTTTGGGGGTGGGGGCGGAAGAAGGTTTTAATATTTAAATATAATCTTTCATTGAATAGTTTATAAACGTGAAATCGAGAAACATGAAGAATAACTTTCCTATTTATATGTTGATAAATACCAGAATACTTACAAAATAGTACATTTGTCTGAAGTAAAAAATGCATATATTTACATAAATTTTTCTTATTTTTTTTATACATCCCCGAATTCTATTCTTGAATTTACTAATTCGAGATGATAGTAGTATAATGTTCCTAAATCATTTATCTGATGTGATGTAATAAGTCAATGAAATGAAACATTCTAATATATTTTATTTATTGTTATTGTTGCTAATGCCACCTGTCTGACATAGTCAGTTCGAGGCCCACGAAATTCATCATGGCAAGGGGCTAGATGTACGCCTGTCGTTGGACTTAGACAATACCATACATAGAGAACCATACAGGTGACAGTACGATTTAGCTCAGTTCCACCCCAATTTTGAGGGAGAACACCCTAGGGGAGGGTCATGGGTCTCCCACCTCTTATTCCCTGCCACCAACCTCACGAGAGGACTTGCGGCTCGATGGCTATTTAGACATCTGCTCATGCACCTCAGCGCCCAATGGTCACGAATACTGGGATGGGCACAGTAGGTCCTGGCCCCCATGGGCTGTTGCGCCACTGAGTTTGAGTTTAGATTCGAGTAAATATGGTAGTTCCTTATTATTACTTCAACTTCTATAACCTTTAACCTTTTAACTCGGGCACAGCCCCGGTGTTCGAAAATGTCACACCCGAGTATTACTCGGGGTAATTTTTTTTGAGTGCATCGTATTGATTTATCCGAATATATATCGGGAGACGTTTATTTCGGCTTCATCTCTTTGTCAAACCCGACTGATTCTCGGGAAAAGTTAATGTGCGCTCAATTCAATAGATGGCAGCACTTTACTGAAGACTTCAAAGGTTAGAGGTTCTTTGGTTCAAAAAAATCTGACAATTTGTGTACCCAAATCATCAAAATAACTTGACAGTTAAAGGGTTAAAATACTTACCTAGACAATATTAAAAGTAAAAGAAAGATGGCAAGATGATATCAGTAGCACTCTATTAAAAATTAATTTAGAGTCTCTATCATCACTTTATAATAAATAGTATGTTTGAATATTCCTTTAGTAAACACACGAGACAAATTTAATTAATTCTAAAAAATAAAAGACCTGCAGCACAGCTTTTACAATTTCTGGTCCACCCCTTAGGGCAGCAGCAAAACCCTCACAAAGCGACATGGTGGAATCCCCCTACAAGTAGTGAGTGCATCATCCATTCTTTTATCAGTTCATGAAGAGAAGTGGGAAGGTCCTCCCCGTCATATACACACGTCAAGTATCCGGTGATACGTGACTCCGGCAAGAGTTGTCCGAACATGTCCCGGACCCACTCTCGGCCGGATAGGAAGAGGAAGAAGTGAATCTCCAGAAAGCGATTAAGAGGATTGGAAAAAGGGGAGGACGAACATAAGGATCTTGCCCGAGTATCTACTGAAAAGGAAGGATATTGGAAAGCTTTGCAAAATTGGGGATATTGAAGAATCTTGGGGTTGTTCAGTTTCCTATCTGATAGCATTAGCCAGGGAGGTTCTGAAATATAAACATGGAGCTAAATCAGGCAATCTCAACTATAAAGTTAAGAATTTTAATTTTGGTTAAGTGTGAAAAAAAAATCAGAAATATTTGCTTTTCTTCTAAAAATTTAAGCATTTCATTTTAACGTCCTATATATATTTCACAATTTTAAATTTTAATGTAATATTTGCTTAATTATATCTTTTTGATTAAGGTATCCGACAACGGTCGGAACAGTGATTTTACAAAAGCGCACAAACGAATATTTTTTCAAAATTTAGGACATCTTAGATGAGAATGCACGTATAAAGTTGTTTTAAGAATATTATATTACAATAAAAATTATTTAAATGTCATATTTTAGCAAAAATTAATATAGAATTACCTAAAATATTCTCATTTTATAGGAAAGGCTTTTATAATAATAATATTTTGCTTATATATAGCTCAGGCCTCTGCAGAGAGCCTGAACTAGGAATTTTGAGATATATAACTTAGAAGTAGATTTATTCGCATTTTAATACATCAGAGTGAAGAAATTTTAACAAAAATACACCGATAACTATTTAAATTGGTGATAACTGTGAAACTAGTATGAATTTTTTAAAAGTCCTAGTTTAGGCCCTCTGAAGCAGTCATAACCAGTGACGCACAAAGGGGGTCCTGGGGTCCTGACCCCCAGAGCCCTTTGATTTTTCCGATTGGTTATAATTCTTATATAATACGTAAAATTTAATTAAATATTTGTTATTAATGATTAATTTTATTAATTAATGCTAATTATTTATTCAATAATTAGTTTTTTACTGTGTTTTGTTCCTGAAAATCGACAAAATCAAAAATAGCATGATACAAGAAGGGTGAACTTTCAACCCCGGACTCCCCCCCGCCCCAGTTGAAAAATTCCTGTGTGCGCTACTGGTCGTAACAATATATAAGCAAAAGATTATCATCATAGAAGCATTTTTCATAAAAGGAGAATGTTTTGAAAATAGGTAATTCTAAGTTCATTTTTTGCCAAAATATTGCAATTAAATAATTTTTTATTGCAAAAATATTTTTAAAAACAATTTTATGCGTCTAATCTATTTTAAATTACACTAAATATTAAAATATATATACCGTAAAATCCCGCGTACAACGCGCACCGGTGTATAACGCGCACCCATACTTTCAAGCTGCATTTTTTTATTTTCAGGTATGTTCGTCGTATAACGCGCACCCTGCTTTTTAGGAAGAAACCTAAAATTTTAGTATACAACGTCCTTAAGTCATTTATTCGAGATATTATGCCAGCCTTTTGAAATAATAGTATATTTCTAGAACTTGAACTCTTTTAGTTCATAAGGTATATCATTTCTTTTAAATAAGCAGTATTTCGCGACATGTGTAAAAGTAAAATTTTTTTATGCTCATCTCTTTTGTTATTTTTAAAGCTGTCGTTTTTATACCCGGCGTATAACGCGCCCCCTTATATTTCGATCTCATTTTTGTGTTTAAAGTGCGCGTTATAAGCCGGATTTTACGGTATATATATATATTCTTTGTAAGCTTTTGCAAAATTATGTTTCAAAACATAGTCGGATACCTTAAAAGTTGTACATATATAAATTCTCAAAACGCTGATATCGTAAAATATTTTTGTTACATTTAAGGCAGCGGTCCCCGAGACAGAAAGAAATTAAATAGACAGGAAATGTTCTCTATATATTGAAGTTAACATATATTTGTGAGCTAAGTTTTCTTGCATGAAGATCAACAAGAGTATATATAGATGCAAGTTCGATGACATTAACTTGCAGGCCGTAATGAGAATTCCCACAAGCAATCTCTCTCCTGATTTCAAAAAGAATGTAGGAAATTGTGATAGGGTGCATTTGCCTCATTAAACTGATACTAAAATTAAATGTGCTTACAACTATATACTTGAAATTTCGCAGTAAATAAACTAAATAAAACTGCTATTATTTTATTTAACCCTCCAAGCGGTCTGCACGTAAAATCCTGTCATTCCAGACATGCTTTTTCTGCCTTCAAGCAAGATTCACAACAGCGGCCGAGCCGCATTCTTAAAAATACGGCTCAACCGCTTTTGAGAACCCCACCTGACGGCAAAAAAATACGTGCGGTGCATTTTTGAAGCATCTCCAGAATGGCAAGACTTTACGTGCAGACCGCTTAGAGGGATTATTAAATATATTGATTTTTATGGTTCAATTTATACCTATTCTAAGATGCATAGTTAACTAATGAATACGA
Organism: Trichonephila inaurata madagascariensis; assembly: GCA_019973955.1. NCBI lineage: Eukaryota > Metazoa > Arthropoda > Arachnida > Araneae > Nephilidae > Trichonephila > Trichonephila inaurata. The sequence goes on along the minus strand of BMAV01027751.1, from coordinate 125,980 downwards.
TGATTTTAAATAAAGTAGCCTTCTGCTATCCTCCGCTTCTACAATGTGCCCCTCAAACCAAAATAATTGCCCATCCCTGGTTTAAGGTATCCGACTACGTTCGGAACCGGGATTTTGCAAAAGCGTATAAATGGATAATATTCATGATATTTAGTGTCACTTAGATTAGAAAATGTATATAAAATTGTTTTAACAGTAGTATTACAATAAAAAAATTATTTAAGTACACTATTTTGACAAAAAATGAACATAGAATGACCCATTTTCAAAATAGTCTCCTTTTGCGAAAAATGCTTCTATTATAATAATATTTTGCCTGTATATAACTCAGACCTCTGTACAGAGGCTCAACTAGAATTTTTGAAATATATAACTTAGAAGTGGGTTTATCCATGTTTTACTATAACAGAGGGGAGAAATTTTATGAAAAAAACGCCGAAAGTTATTTCAATGGATTGTAACTCTAAAAATAATGTGAATTTTTCAAAAATCATAGTTGAGCCTCTGTACAGAGGTCTGAGCTATTTCAGGTAAAATATTATTGTAATAGAAGCATTTTTCACAAAAGGAGAACAGTTTGAAAAAAGGTTATTCTAAGTTAATTTTTTGCCGAAATATTGTATTTAAATAATTTTTTTTGTCAAAATGTGCTTAAAACAATTTTATTTATGTACTCTAATTTAAGTGACACTAAATATCAGGAAAATTATCCATTTTTAAATCACGGTTCCGAACGTAGTCGGATACCTGAGATACTAATAATGCAATTCGTGAAAATAAAAGGTAACAAAATAATATACATTTTGTTAAATTAGTTTTATAAGGAGAAATAGAAAGAGTTTTAGCATATCTCTTGTTGAAATGAAGTGGATTATGAAAAACGGAGCATTGCATCGATAGAACGACCGCAGTTCGAAGATTCTTAGAGTTTCACAATGTCACGTAGCATCTATTTGTTCTACTACTTCATTTGGGGTAAGCATAGAATAACACATTGGCTTAGAAGATTAACACATGTTGTAGTTCTGTGCTGTTTAAGTTATTTCATTTATACACACAATCATTTTCAAGTTATAACAAAAACTGATTGTACTTTTAACTTTTGGCGGACATGTATAGCAACTGCTTTCAAATATACAATAATAAATACATAACCACTTATTTATCAGAAGTAACATATTTCTTATATGTTTTTGCAAATGTCGAAAATAAATAAATCTATAAAATGACCATAATTAGTAGGTCCTTGATTCCACCATCTCACGTGACATCCATTGTCTCTACTACTTTTTTGGGGTTAGTCCAGTGGCTGAGAGGTAGTGTGTCGCGCTTCCCCGCCACAGGTCTGGGGTTCAAATCCAAGGCTGGGCAAGGTCGACTCAGACTTTCATCCCTTCAGTGGGTCGATAAATGAGTACCAAGCTTGCTTGGGAACTGAACATTGGGGGTTTCGCGTCAAGTTGACCATTTGACCGAAACATCTGCACATGCACCCCAACACCTAAGGTCACGAAAACTGAGATAGATACAGTAGCATTGTTCTTCATGGGCTGTTACGCCACTGAGTTTTTGGGAGCTAAACATAGAATAGCATTAGCTTAAAGATTATCACTTATTATCTGTGCTCTGTTTAGTGATTTCATTTATATATATTCATTTTCAAATTATATACAAAAACAAAAAAAAAAAAGTTGTACTTTAAGGTATCCGACTACGTTCGGAACCGTGATTTTAAAAAGGCGCATAAATGGATACTTTTCATGATGTTTAGTGTCACTTAGATTAGAATACATGTATAAAATTGTTTTAAGGACATTTTGAAAAAAAAAAATTATTTAAATATAATATTTCAGCAAAAATTAACTTAGAATAACCTTTTTTCAAACTGTTCTTTTTTTGTGAAAAATGCTTCTATTATAATAATATTTTGCCTGTATATAGCTTAGACCTCTGTACAGAGGCTCAACTATGAGTTTTGAAAAATTCACATTATTTTCAGAGTTACAACCCATTGAAATAATTATCGGCGTTTTTATCTAAAAATTTCTCCCCTCTGTTGTCGTACAACATGGATAAACCCACTTCTAAGTTATATGTTTCAAAAATTCTAGTTGAGCCTCTGTACAGAGGTCTGAGCTAGATACAGGCAAAATATTATTATAATAAAAGCATTTTTCTCAAAAGGAGAATATTTGGAAAATTGGTCATTCGATGTTCATTTTTTGTCAAAATATTTTCTACTTAAATAATTTTTTATTGTAACACAACTCTGAAAACAATTTTATATACATTTTCTAATCCAAGTGACACTCAATATCATAAATATTTTCCATTTATACGCTTTTGCAAAATCACGGTTCCGAACGTAGTCGGATACTTTAACTTTGGAGGGCATGTTTACCAATAGCTTTTAAAATACAATAATAATAAATATACAAGCACCTTTTTACTAGAAATAACACATTTCTCATATGTTTTTACGGAAGTCAACAAATAAAATGAAAATTTTTCTCTTCTGTAATTCAAAATGGGAAAATGTTTTTCTAGAGTCACTGATTTATAATACGAAGTTTGTTTTGTTAAAAAATCTTAAGTCTTTTTTTTTAAACTTTTAATTTGCTCCAAACCTAGTTCACAAACTTCATTTTTTTTAAAAAAAACTCTCTAACTTATTTGGTTTTCGAAATATTAAATTCATTATATCACGAGGGAAATACAAGCTCTTTTCGAGTTACTTTAAGCAGATTTAGAAGTTTGGGGCAAACAAGCAGTTGCACCCAAGAAAAAACATGCGAGGCTTAAGAGTTGTTCAAGATACTTATGCAAAATTTTAAAGTGGCACGGTGAAAAGGGACCAATTATAGGCAGCTTACTAGATCATTCTCAGAAATCTTGAAAATGCTTTTTTTCCCCCTCCCTTTCAAATTTGTTCGTCCATCCATTGAAATTATCTGTAAGAGTTTTGAAGGACATTTAAAAGTTTTTATAAAGTCAAATAATTTATTTTGAATGTCGACAAATTCTATAAAAAAAGCAAGTTAAGTAGGCATCAAGAACTAAAATAAGCAGATTAAGATATTTACATGTTTAGTTTACGAAAAACAGATTTAATGAGAAATTGTACCGTAAAAACTAGACTTATTTTTTTAACTATATGCGAGAAAAGTTTATTTTAGTTTACTAAATAACATAAATCCCAAACGATAGCAAAAAAAAAAATCCATCAAATAGTTTTCAAACAAGGACTTTTTCGAGGGAAAGATTTCTGAATAGAAAAGTAATAGTATTAAGGAGTAAATACACGAACAAAATTAATTATTTGCATAAAAATTTTAACTGACAAATTATTCAAAATTCTAGATTGAGCATCCGCGTTTTTTGCACGGGTTCAATTTTTAAACGTACAATTCAGCTAGCAAAGTCTAACAATTTTTAAATAAGTGTCAAACCTAATGCAAGAAAGTGTGTGGAAAAACTTAAAACCTATTTTTTTTAAATAAATTTACATCTTTTAAATAATTTTCAACGAACAGTAATTTGGCCTCAAACCTGAACGAGAAAAAATCAAAATGCTAAAAGGATAAAAAGAACAATGAATTAAAAACTAATTGCAAATTATGACAGAGAAATAATAAGACCAGTAATAAGTTTTAGCCCTGATGTCTCTTAGATAAATAATCTAAAATAAATAAACAAAAAAAGTTTAAAGTTCATAAGATACTGTTATAAGATATGTATATCAAGCTACCTACAACTGGAAAAGAAATTGAATTAGCATTAACTAAAAAAACGATCTAAATCGATATAATAGGTCAAGCTTGAATTAAAGTACAATTAACAACAGTAATAAGAAAAAGAAAAACAAAAACTGAATCACCAAATCTATTCAGAAAAGTGTATAAAATGTTATGTTTTTCGGATTATTATAATTATTATTATAGTTTTCTATTTTAAAGCTTATTGGTTTTTGTTCTGAACCCTGAAAGTGGACAATTTTTTTGCCTAAAATGTTCCACAAAAGGGTACATTTTTATTGTATGTAACTAGGCATAACAGAATGCGAAAAGGAAACAATTTTATCTTAATTTTAAATTTTAAACTTTCACACTATTTTTATTTTATATTTGTGGAGCACAAAAAACTCTAAATGTTTTCTTTTTATAAGTACACTCTGCATGCTATGAAGACTTTCATATATCGTAAAGATAATTTCTCATACTTGCAAAAAAATTTCATGTTCGTACATCTTTTTCAAGCCGTTGAGGATTCTGTGTGTGTGTGCATATATATATATGCACACACTTGAAGCATGGTGTAATTCTAAGCCTTACAATTCAAAGGGGATATAGAAACAATCAATTTTTTGGATTATTTTTCCATTTTAATTTCTTCTGAATCAACAAATTGCACATTGCCATGAAAATCCCTGTTCTTTATCGAACATTTTCGAGAATCTAAATTACAGCCTTCTATAAAAAATTCCCGCTTTTGCCACAAAGAAAATCCCGAATGAGAAGTATTTTAGTACCATGGACAAACTGCATCGCTTAAATACACTAGCACTAATAATCTCTCTACAAGAATTAAAAATATGTGCAAATCTAAGGTAGAAAGAAGAAAATATCAGTGCCCGTTCAGCTTACTGGCAAACCGGTGTGGACAGCTTTCGATAACCCGTACGGTGTATGGGCAAACCAGTTAAGAGGTTAATACGTAAGTTGATGATGGATTAGTGTGTTAACCAAGAGTTTTTACATAATAACAAGGTTTTTTCATACTCTTTTATACAATTAATACTTTATTTTTATTTCTAATGTGCTGTGATTGGTGTTTTTACCATTGAAGACCCAGTACATTCCCCGGAAGCTGGTATCTTTTATAGTGCGGCATCATATAGGCGGATACCAATCGCCGCAGTAATTTTGACGTCCAGTTTCCTCCCTAGAGGGAGGCACCTGAGCTCTAACGATGCGAACCTGTACTAGGATTTAATTTTGCAAAGATCACCCAAGGCAATTAATACTTTCACACAATTAATCAGATCTTCAGGTAATTTTATTGAGCTAATAATAAATTGGAACAAAATTATGCTTAAAAAATGGAAATGAGATAAATTTATTCATTTTATAATTCAAAACCTCTTTTTGATTTCATCTTAAAAATAAAGCTAGTGATACTGGGAGAAATAAACAAAAACAGAGAGGTAAACAAAATGTTGATTATTGAACAACAACCAGCTGAATTATAATTAAAAATTCCTCGTAAGTCACAATGATTGCACAAAAGTAATTACAAATAAATTACATAATTCTTTGTTTCAAAATTAAAAGAATGCCTCTTTATCCTTCTAAAAATGTTACATTAATTACAGAATCTTCATAAAATATTGATAAACATTCGTAAAAGAAGACAAATGAATTCTTCTTAATACATCATTAGAATATTTATTTTCATCGGTATACGAATTTAATTAATTATCAAAAGATGATTCAAACTTTGAATTAAGAGTTATGAAAAAAAAAAAAGACATTACTTTATTGAGTCTTTTCAAAGCAAAGTTTTATTTAGAAATGAAGAATATATTCTTTTTTTTCGAATAAAAAGACGAAAAGAAATAAGATGCTATAGCCGAGTGTTTTGAAGCAGAAAAATTTGTCTTGTCATTGTTCACCAATGCAGAGTACCGTGACTGCCTTATTAATGGTAAAGTCTGTGTTCTTTCTTTTTATTTTCGAATATAAAGAAAGAAGAAAAAAAAAAATAATAATATCTCAAACAAAAGGAAAGGAAAAATAATTCTCCTGTTCCAGCTCATTACTTTAAAGAATTCCACGGAAAAAAAAAATGAATTTGTTGAAATTTTTTCTTTTTTTCTCTTTTTTTGGTGTCCCCCGCTCAATTCATTTTGGCTAAGTTTCTATTTTTCTAAATTTTGTTCCTCCCCTTTCGTTTTTATCTGTGTTTACTTTAAAACTTTTGTCTTCTGCTTTTTTTCCTTGCACGAGAATACAACTGGACCAGAAAAAAATGGCGTCCAAACCTGTGATCTTTTAGCTTAAAAAAGAATATTCCAAAAAATATTGAATGAAGTTGCTTATTGACTCATTAAGCAACTGCTTCACTTCTTTAAAGTTTGATTTCTTTCGTCGCGATAATGATAATGATTATATGGCAAAAAAATAAATATAGATAATGGATCTGCAAGCCGTTGATTACCCAAAGGTTTTACTCTAGTATTTATTAGTATAGGTTTTTTCTACTCTCGAACCAATAGCACCTTTTGTACTGCATCTCTAACTTCATTTGGTAAACATAACGTTAAACTTTTGCTATTCTTTTTTCTCTATCTACATATAACTATATCAAAGTTGGGTAAAATGTACTTAAGAATATTTTTTACTTTTTTGCATCGTTTTTAAAGGTCTAAGCCATCAGGTAAGATCGTTTTTTTTCTTCTGTTTTTATAAAGTTAATGATGTTATGGAAACTTAAATGGTTATCCTGTAACAATATTAGAATTCTATTTTTTAAAAGTAATTTGTTTCGCTTAAGAATTCAGAAGAAAAAAATTATCGTTTGTGTGTGAATTTTTTTCCTAAGTAAATGAGGCTCTAAGTAAGAAATTTAAGAAAATGATAAGAGTTCTGCGATCTGAATAAAATAAAAATGAATTCATTTTCCTTAGTCGAAACAATTGTATTTGCTTTATTTCAAATTATAAAAGAAGGGGACTTCTTTTTTAATATTCGAAAATTCTTTTATTTTTAGCCATGTTTTCTTTATCATTTTGTGTACAAACTGTTGAAAGAACTATTTTTGTGAACCTTATTTTTGATACTTAAAGTACCACCATAAATTATATATACACTGTGAATAAAATACTACAATACCATCCTTTTTGCTAGAATTACTCTGGTAAGTGCATGTTCTTCGAAGCACCTAGAATATACAAATATATAGGGAGTGAAACGATTACAAAATTAATTAACATTTTGAGAAATTTTTAGATCAATGAGCAGTGTGACTTATAAAATTATAAACTAGATACAAGTGACTGGATAGCAGGAAGTAGTCGTTTTTGGACAGGCGATATGTTGCTACATTGTATGTAGAAATAGTGATATTATTATGTGCGACGTAATTTACCGTTGATATAGTGCCAACTTTTTCTACTCACGGAATCTTTACGACTATAAGGTGTTCACAGGAAAAACCCATTTTTAACTTAGTATACATCTTAAAATAATATTTAAAGTAGATCTCAACGTGTTATAAGTACTATATGTACAATAAAAAAGTGATGTTTTTGTAATTAAAAGTTTTAATGTAATTTTAATAATTAATATTTGTATAATTAATTTATATTTGTACTTTTGTAAAGGTCCTTTTGCTTTTTATTAGGTGTCAGTTTAATTTTTCAAACTACAGTTAACGTGATTTAAGGAAATTTTTACCCGCTTATATGTTAAATTGTGTGCATAGTTGCAAAGTTTATTTATTCATTAACAAAAATTGTAATCTCAAGCCTAATTTAAAATCAGTAGCTGCTTGTCGTGTAATTAATTAAATATCTTGGTTATATTATGAGTTTAAATCCCTTTGAAACTCTTTCAATAACATGTTATAGGGAAGAAAGTAAAATGCAGCCTCAAGTCGTAAATTAAGAAAAATTTATTTTCTTTAGTAATTGCAATAATAAATGAGTAGACAATAATTCTTAGTTTTGAAATGATAATACTAATTGGACACTACATAGTTAAAAAGTACTTTTTAAAATAGTTTGTTGAACATAATGTATATTTCTACCGTTTGAATTATAATGAATAGGAATTAAAAAGAGCTTAATTATTATTGTTGTTAAAGAATGCTTGACATAATTTGTAACCTGGTTTCCTGTAATTAAGGATTCTTCGCTCAATTTAGCCTTTTTCTTATTTAATTATCTAACCTTTTTTGGCAAGTATTTCATTACGGATTAAGTTTCAATAATAAATATTAATTGCCTTTCATTTTACAAAATATAGATGTATATATATATATATATATATATATATATATATATATATATATATATATATATATATATATATATATATATATATATATATATATATATATATATATATATTTCTCTCAAATGTTTTCATATAGAAATACAATTGAAAGATAAATTTATAACTAATAATATTTATGATGAAAGAATTGATTTTAAATTCAGTAATACAAAAGTACCTCATTGGGAAAGTAATGTGCACGTTTTAATATTCAGAAGTATTATTATTAATTCCATACAACATAACAAATTTCTGGTGTTAAAAATTCAGAAAAAATAAAAAAATTATAAACATTTTTATTAAAAACTGTTTAATTAAAAAAATACCTAATTAATTTTATTAACAGTTATTTGTTTTAAGAAATTCTAAATAGTAAGGATTAAATTCTGTAGAACATTAATTGTTTGTTATTATATATTTTATCATTTTCCTAGTTAAATATAATAGTTACCCACATGTTCAAATTACAGTTAAAATTACTTATTCCGTTTAGTCTTATTTTAATCATAATAATATTATATTATATTTACAAATATATTCCTAGAGTCTTTCAAGTAACTTTTGTATTTTTATATGTACTATATAATTATTTAAGCACTAATAATTTTATTTCTGTATGCAGTTACTTTTATGCTTTTTTATTTTTGGGGCCCCTTTGTAGCCAAAACATGGTTATTGTAACAGATTCAAGGGGGTTTTGCTTTTTTTGAATGAATTTTGGAAAGTTTTTTTTCGTTATGGTTTTCAAATTTTATCTATTATTTTCAATGACGTCGAATTTATAAAAAAAAGGGGAATTTTTGGAAAAAAAACTTTTAAACCCTTTTTATGCAAACTTTTTTAAACTTGGGAGCTGTCCTAAGTCAGAATTTTATGAGCAAAAAAGTTTTAAATTCTTTTAAATATTTTTTAAAATTTCCCAATGTTGTTTTGAATTTTCATTTATTTTATATATATTTTCCCTAATGAGTTCTTTTTATAGTAGAGAATAATAATTATATATATATATACCATATTTACTAATTTGCCCCCTTTTTCCGATGTTAACTAATTGAAAATGGGGGCGGCTTAGAAAGGGGAAAAATATTGTTAGGGAAATTAGAGAATTACGGATTGCATGTTTTAAAAAAGTTTATAATATAGAAAAAATAACAATTATTTATTCTGTACTAGTTCTCATTTTAAATTTTTTTAAATTTTCTTAAAATTGATAAACCATTTTAGACTGTCTTTCCTTTTTCCAAAAACTTTTTTGAGTTGGGGGTTGCGGCTTAAATTTTGGCGGCTTATTTAAAATAAATACGTATATATATATATGAAAGGGGGGGGGATTTTTCTTTTTTTTTTTGTATATGTTGAGTTTATCTAATTTCACTGTTTAAAAGGATGCCGATTTTTTTTCGGGGCATTTTTTTTTTCTTCTTTTAAAAATTTATAACACATAAACCGAATAAAGGAGACCCTAAAAGTGATCCTTCCTATTTTCGACCCTCCATCTTTATCCAATTTCCTTTTTTTTCTTTTTCCCCTCCAGACCCAAAAATGTTTGGGGAGATAGCCAAAATCTTTGCGCCAAAAACACCAAACCATCATCATCACCGAAACAGGAAAGACAAAACACAGAAAACACGCAATTGGGTTTAAAAAAAAGACAAAGAGAAGGAGCTTTTAAAGTTCTGGCTATTTATATGAAACGGCAATTCCGCACAACTTCTTCTTATGGAGGCTATGATTGGTGGAAAACTATCGTTCCATAATTTCTGATGTAATCTTACATTTATAAATTGCTAGTAGTTAACTTTCAAGACACGATTACGATTAAATCCCAGTTAAGCGGGTAAGCTAATTATGTAAATATTCAAACACGAGTCCTGAAGGAGAGGACCATCTAAATTTAAAACGTTATTCAGGAGGAAATTAAAAGGGAATTATATATATATATAAAAATTTGTAAAACTTATTTCAAATAACAAAAATTTGGGTTTAAAACTGCCCCCCAAAAAATTTTTTTAAACTCCCCACTTTATGTTGAAGAATTCAAACGAGCAATGGAAAAAAAAAGCAAGGCTGTTTTTGTTTTTATTTATAAATGAAGATGCCATCTACTATTTTAAACCCAAAACTCAGCATAAAATTTGAATTTTCTTCACAATTGCAATTTTTTCCATTTTTTTACATTCTAAATAGTTTTATGATGCTAATATAGTATTTCAAAATTGTCCCCACCTTTGATTTTTGGGGGCCCCGAATTTCCTTATTGTGGGGAGCTGGGTTATTTGGGGTTCTTTGTCCCCCGACTTGCCGGGGCCCCCAACATTCCGGCAAAATACAGAAAAAAAAAATGATAAGTTGAAAGAAAAATATGTGATGGGCCTAATTTTCTTTTTGTATTTTTTCGAAAAATTATGATTTTGTACGATATAAAAAAATAAAATATAAATCACTTAGAATAAATTTATAAGTTGTATTTTATATTAGCTATAATTACAAAAGCACTGAATTAAAGTTTAATTTTTTTTTTTTAATTCCCCCAGTTAAAAATTTAGAAATGGGGATCCGTTAGTCCCCCAAAAAAATTTCCCCACGGACTGAAAAAATAATACAAATTGATTATTATTTTTCTTATCTGTAAAACATATTAACTTATACTTTTCCCCCAACAAAATGGGTTTTTGGGATAAAAAGATATTTTTTAAAATTTTTGATGTGCTTATTTTTAAAATTGTAATAAAAAAATAAAAAATATTTTTAAAAGTTTTAAGTGGACTGACTATGACCGGAACTATTATTTGGAAAAAAGTGTTTATATGAATAATTTTTTTTTGATACTTAGTGTCAGTTGAATTAGAACATTAAAATAAAACTGCTTTAAGAATATTTTTACAAAAAAAAAAAAAATATTTAAATACAATTTGTTAAGAAAAATGAAAAAAGTATTACATACTTTCAAAACATTTTCCTTTTATAAAAAATGCTTCGATAATAAAAATATTTTGCCTATATTTAGCTAAGACTGAGTTAAAAGTTTTGAAAACATCATAGTATTTTTAAAGTTACGAGCAAGTGAAATAATAACCGGGTTTTTTTTGTTAAAATTTCTCTACTCTAATAAACTATGAATAAATTCTTTTCTGAATTATATATTTCAAAAATAGCTATATGTAGGCAAAATATTATTATTATACAAGTATTTTTCATTCAAGGAGAATGTTTTCAAAATGCGTCATTCTCTTCTTTTTTTGCCACCCCCCTGTATTTAAATATTTTTTTATTATAATAATATTTTAAAAATTATTTTGTTTATAAATACTAATACAACTAACAGTAAATGGTAAAAAATATTCTTTTATACTCTTTTGTAAAATCATGGTTCTGAACATAGTAAGTTATTTAAATAAAACAGCATTTTTTAAAAAAAAGTATTAGGAATATTGTGGATCAATAAATATGATTCTAATAGTTTATTATAATCTATTCAATCACAAATAACAAAACATCATTAGTTTTAGCATAATAAAACCCCAAATAATGTAGTGTTTTTTAAAAAATTATGTATTGATTATGGTATAGGTTGATAACCCGATCTACAGAATAGAACATTTTTGTGAATCTGGAATTAATTCAGAATGGATTTGTCAAATATTCGCACCCCCCCTTCCTGCTTCCTCCCAAATTGATACGTTACATCAAAATAAATCAGGGGAGATAATTTTCTTTTTAATTAATAATAACGTACGAAAAATGTATGACACATATACCATAAATTGACAGATATCGAAATGTTATCCTAACTTTTGAAGGGAAAAAAGTTTGGAATCATTGATTTTTTTCCCTACTGGTCGATTCATAATAACGAGAGAGAAAAAAATCGAGTAATTACCTTGATACCTGCCAGATACAGAAGATAGTGATTAAATACCTAAAAAGAGAGAAAACCTACAGAAGTAAATTTTCCCATCATCACCTGAGTCGTGACGTCACACCGAACCACCCCACTTCGCTTACTGGAGAATATGTTTTCCGGAGCGTCCCCGAAACGGGGGGTTGAACGGGAAAGGATGAGAGAGAGAGAGAGAGAGAAAAAAATGAAAATAATAAAAGGCAAAGATACGAGAAATAACTTTTTTTTTCTCAAGCCAGAGAAAAATTTATAGCTGATAAGAGTCTCATGTTCCCAGTCCCCGAACGACTCCAAAACAGTAGATAGAAAAAGGTAATAAAAATATGACGTGGAGCGAAGGGAAAAAAAAAGTTGTGGAAATAAAGTTTCCATTAGCGATAGCGAAAATTATTTTAAGAAATCGATTCTAAGGGAAGGGGGTAGGAGACGGTCGCAGTGATGAACTGTGATTTAGAGAGTAGTAAATTTTAATGCGGTTGTAAAATTATTCAGGTTTGTCCTGGGTATCGATTTTCTAGTATAGCGTAGTGCAAACTTTTTAAATAGAAATGGTTCAAAAAAAAATTCACGAGCTGATTTAATTTATTATAAAACGCAATAAAAATCAAGTAATATATAAAAACAAATTACGGTCTTCTACTTCGGTCAACAAAGAAATTTTTTATTTTAGTTACTTTTTGTTAAATAGTTACAATTAATATAAATATGTATATACATATGAAAGAATCCCGATTTTAAGTGGCAAAACACCTTTTAAATTATCATTAAAAATATTTTAACCGCAATAAATTTGTAATTGCATTTTTTAATAAAAGTTGAATATAATAGGTAAGAATTTATCTTAGAACCAGTGTAAAAGAAATGCTGACATCGAACCAGCGTATGATTATTCAGGTTAAGTTAAATCTTCATCACAAATTTGACAAAAGCTGTATTATCCAATGATGCTGTCATCTAGAGGAATAATATCGATCTCTTAAACTATAATTAACTAATTAATTGTAATTTTAAATTTACTGAATCAATATTTGAAAAACTGTATTAACATCAAGTGTCATTCACTACAAGTTTACAAAAATGTATTTGAACTTGAGTGATGAATAAAAAGTATTTTATTAATGATAGAAAATTTGAACAAGATATATAAATAAATATATATAGGGAGAGTGTGAAGTAATAGTAGGAATTGAAGAAAATTTACTAAAATTTTTTTTAAAAAAATTTCGGGTACAAATAATAAACTGCATTTCTTACTTTTAAATTTTAAAAAAATTAAATACAAAAAGAGAATAAGCCCATTTTAAAAATTCTCTTGCATATTTATTAGGGAAGTTTTGTTTTCTGCACTCGTAAAATTTAAATAAAGTTTATATATTAACACTAATAAAAATATTTTACTGATGTAAAACGTATTCAAACTTCTTCAGAAATCTCCGTATATCCAAAAAAAATGGAATACATTTTGACGTAATTTTTTAAAAACATTAAAAAGTTTAAAATTTTTATACTATTTTTTAAAATTTTATGTTGGGTCGGAGGTAACCTTATTATCCTTCTCTATTCTTATATCACCAGTTGTTTTGACTGCAAGTAGATTTTTACATGCAATTTGTGAAACATGGAAATGATTCAAAGAATCAATATGTATCTTATTTATACAATTACATCTATTAAATATTTTAGAATTTTCGAAAATGTTTAATATCAAGTTAATATTCACTTCACAGAGTTATGGTTAATCTTACAACCTTTATTTTAGAAACGTATATCACTAGGAAAATAAGTTTTATTTAATAGGATTATGAATAATCTAGGTACTTCTCTTTATCATAGCAGTCTCCATGATTAATTCGCCAAGAAACTTAAATGTATCAACAAGATAGGTTGCAAAATCTTGCCAAATATTATTTATTCTAAATGGATAAATTCATTGTGGTCACATGATAAATTCAATCACGTGCTCTCCATTGAATTTAAAACTGAAATTATATTTATATTTGTTGTTCTACTTGTAAAATTCTGATGAAATTTCAAATTTGTTTGCTGAAATCAAAGATGTTCTGATATTAAGGTTCTTCAAAAGTTTTTCAAAATTAAAAAAAAAAATTCTTTTGTTATGTGTACTTTTAAATGAAATGTGTGTAAGGGCGCCCCCCTAGGGTGCCCTTCTCCTAGATTATCAGCGTGAGCTAGAGGTGTAGGAATAAATGAAGAACTAGAAACTGCCATAATCTTAATATTACTTTATTAAGATCTTAACTTATACCAATAACAGATTAGATAATAATATGATATGTGCGAGAATCTACGGTGGCTAAACACTAAATACATAATACCGAAATAACGTAACCCGGACCACTATCAATAACTAACTCGCCTAAGCTCAATTCCAATGTACATTCAGATCCGAATATTTAAATAGTCACTCCTACCTTTAATGTCCAACAAAGTATCAATCTATCTGATCCTAGCTGAAGTTGCGGTTCACTGGCGTGCAATGGTATGCACCTTGACTAAGGGCTCTCTGTACCTGATAGCCTCTCTTGACTGTCACTTAACTTCGCGAAATACTCTTCACACTTGCCACAGGAACTAACTTAACACTCCCCAAATGCCACCTCGCTTACTCTAAACTTCTGTTATTTAAAAGCTTCCTAATTTGCATCTTTCCTTCACGTTTCATCTCTCGGGTTGGTTGGAAAAGAATTGCCATTTATTCTGGCCCCAAGGAACCCAAGAGGATATGTTAATGAAAAAACGCGTGAGCCCGTCACATGGGTTATTACTGTTAAAAATATATACTTAAGAAAAAATTTCTGTGAAAATAAAGAGTTGGCAGCAGGGAAGCGCAAGAACTGATTGGTTGGTACACGTGATTGAAGTTATCATGTGATTATGACGTCACATAAATTTAGCCCATTATACATTGCATTTACTCACGTCATGAGCGTGGCAAAGAACTGAGTGAAATCGCAATTTTGACACTGGTGTAATCACAGTAGCAGGGCTGCTATTATAAAAAAGCATCCTAGTTTAATATCTTTGTTTAATAAATAAATTAAAGGTTTTTGTAAGTATCAATTAGAAACCACGAGAAGGCATACACACTAATAAATTCAAATAAATCAGCTACTTCAGTAATAGATTTATAGAAGTCAGAAAATATATATTATATGCTTAAACATTAAAAATTATTTATTTCCTTAGAGATTTCGAAAAAAAAGGTTCCATGGCACAATTTAGGAAGCTGATAAACACACAGGATTTGAGTGCAGAAATCGTAACTAGCATTTCTTATATCTTCCTACGCACGCTATGTGAAACGACCATAGCGATATTAAAAGCTTCAGTCGCATTTTAGGCAATTTTTTTATTCATAACGAGGATTAAATTTCAGATAGTCAGATATGAGATTACAAAGAGAAATAATATTAAATTAGTAGATAATATTTACATGAAAAATTAACAGTAGATTCTAACTGATATACAATAAGAGAAGCTTTCACTTTAGCCGAATAGAATTACTGAGATTTGTTTTCTCTCATATCGAAAGTTCAGTTTAATATTAGACTACTTTTACTTTGTTTTAAAGAATATTATTGAACTGTAAAGTACTTCTTAAGTTAGAAAAATTATCAGATATTAATATCATATTAAGGCTTCCTTTTAATAAAGAGAAGATTGTGACGGGCTCACGCGTCTTTTCTGTAACATAACCTCTGGGTTCTTTGACGGCGGCCAAGATTAATGACAACTCTTTTCCAACCCAAATCCAAGAAGCGAAATGCGAGTGAGAAATGCAAATAAGATAGCTTTTAAAAGAACAGAAGTTTCAGTAAGCAATATGGCAATTTAGGGAAAGTTATGTTTGGAAGAGATACGAGTGTGAATTGACGGCCTATCGTAAAGTTACCAAGATATCGAGCCATTGTTACAAGGTGCATACCATTGCACGCGCGCCCAAGTGTTTCTCTACCGTGATAGAATCTTAGTTTGGATTAAGGTAGGACTAATTATTGGATATTAGGACTTGTAATATTATCAGAATTGAGAGTGGGCGAATAATATAATTATTTAGATAAAATGATCTAAATTACGCAATTCGGTTTAACTATCGCTGTGTGTTGGTTCATTAGATTCTCACTTATATAAATTTATCTAAATTGTTAGAAGTTTAAGCTATATTCTTAATAAAGTCATATTAACAATTTTAAAATGTTTATTTTTTTTGAGAATCCCACGCCTCTAATTCACGCTGACAATCAAAGATATGGTCACCAAAGAGCGACAATATCACAAGATAAATATATTTAATATTATTGTTCCTTTCTACATGAATCAATTAAATTTTACATAAATTAAATACATGTTTTATACATCCCTTACTTTTTAATACCAATTGAATTTTCAAAATTAAATATTAAATAAAACATTCGCATTCATAGAAATTGTATACATTTTAAAGACATATTAAAATAAACGGTTACATTTACTATAACCACTAATGTAGATATTGAGCCTTTAAGGAATTCTTAGCCGAAAAAGTGTTCCTGATGAATGCGTTACCACTAAAGTGCAAAAATCAATATATATTGTCTAGGTAATCTGCGAATTACTTAGATAATCTACAATACCTACTAGAAACTCGTTAATCAGCACATTACCTACTATCTTTCGTGGAACTACAGAAACGTTTCTGGATGTTTAAATTAAATGTTGTTTATTTATTTTTCAATATCTAAAGAATCAAATTAATACAATCGAATAATCAACACATTAGTTGATGAAATCTATCATCAGTCAATTGAAAAACTATAATGTAAAGAATCAAACGGCTAAACAAATTATTACAATTTCTTTATCGAATACATTTATTGTCTCCGCCATTCTGCTTCTAAACGTTAAGGATAAATTATTCTGGAATGAAGCAACATTCAATCAAAATTCCTAACAGAAAGAAAATGAGAGAAACAATATAACGATACGGAAACCGCTAATGTGGAGATTAACTAGATAAAATGTGGAAAACTCTGGATTCCACACTTGAACGTGTGACGGGCTCACGCGTCTTTTCATTAACATGTCCTTTGTGTTCTTTTGGGGCCAGAATTAATGGAAACTCTTTTCCAACCAAAACCCAAGAAGTGAAACGTGAATAAAAGATGCAAATTAGAAGCTTTTAAATATCAGAAGTTAGAGTAAGTGGTGTGGCAATTTGGAGAATGTTAAGAGAGTGCGTGATTCAATTGTGAAGTGACAGCCAACAGAGGTTATCCCGGAGATACAGCCATTAAGTCAAGGTGCATACCATTGCACTCGAGTAAATACACAATTTCCTTAAGATTGGATCGGATTAAGATAGGATTGACTATTTAATATTAGGAACGGAGATATTATTGGAATTGAGCTTAGGCGGGTTAGTTATTGTTAGTGGTCCGAGTTACGTTATTTAGGTATTATTTATATTCTGTGTTTTGTCATCGTAGATTCTCTCACATATATTATTATTATCTAATCTGTTAAAGACTTAAGTTTGAAGGTCTTAATAAAGACAAATTAAGATCAATGGAATCTTCTAGTTCTTTCGTTAATCTTACACCTCTAGCTCACGCTGAGAATCAAAGAGAACAGCCCTCTAGGGGGGCAATTTCACAAACGGAGCAAATCAGTTAATCTGCAGATTAGCTAGGTAATATGTGTATTGATGGCTTTCAAGCTTTAATGATACCATATGTATTGTTCTCTGATGTATAGAGAAAATACAGTCTAAAAAGTTATCTGTAAAAATACTTTTCTCCCAATATTGTTTCCCTCGCAGGGAAAAAAACATCAAAATCGAGGTATACTGAAGTTGATTCTCTTTCTCTCCTTTCTACCCCCCTCCCTTAATTCTAAATATGAGAGACCAGAGAGGAGGGGAGGAGTTTTATGAGTACCTATAAGGATGTCCCTCGTATACTGGATATCCTACAAGGGCCATTTTTATTGAATTCAAAAACTAAACCAAAATAGTAAAAAAGGGAATAATATCCCTCAACAGCTTAACAAAAAGGGAGGAAAAGAAAAAAAAAACTGTAAAGTCAGCAATTTAAGGATTTAGTCGCTCCACACATCCCATAAAGAGAAAAACTAATAGCCCACTTTGAGCCGCTATAGCATAAAACGAATCGTTATGGAGGAAAAAACACATATATATATATTCCCTACGATTCGTCCCTTGAATATATGCGTATCCCACCTATTGACAGGCTAGATTTATAGGAGAAAAATCCCCATAGGGAGGGATATTGGATCTGCAGAGGTAGAGTGAGATCTATCAACAGGGAAGGGGAATGAATCAGCGATAGGGAGAACGTAATTAGACGGTAGGACGGTGAAAGATCGCATTCGGAACCCACAGGGGTGGGCTTACATGTCCCCGGCCCCTCAGTGGAGGGTATAAAAAAGAACTAACGGTGGGATAAAGCACAATCTGGTTTCGAGATCTTTGGGAAGAGTACAAAAAGACCGCCCGCTAATATCAGGCTGTAAAGAATGATGTTTACTTTTTTTCCCTGTCGTTTTTTTTTCCATTGCGTTTTTGCATTTGTATGTGCTGATCGTGTTAAAAGAATCGCATTACTTTGTAGAATAGTATTTTTCTGAATCGGAAAAGAAAAATCGCATTTTTCTGAATATTGTTAATGAATATTTGATTAGTATTCAAAGATAAAGTAATTGTTATTGTGACCAACGATTTTTATTCTAAGAAAATTTTGTTTTATTCAACATTTTTAATATTTTTTTAAAGACCAGATTAATAACCAGATTTTGAAAGGGACGATTCAAATCTTTCTAAGAAGGAATATGATGTAATTAATTAAAGAAAAATTATCTAAGGCACTGAACATGAATGTTTTATAAATTACTAATAACAAATCTCCATTCAGAAAATAATTGGCTTATACTTAAGATCCAACAAATCAATGTCTGTTTCTTCAAAAATTTTAAAAAAATTGGGTTTAAATATTAAAGAAAATCGAATTTATTAAGCCCCAAAACCTCAAGGGGGATCAATTCTAAAAACATAAATAAGAAAAAGTGTCAATTCTGAGGCATCGAAGAATCTTGACTTCAGTAAACTCTTAGTGCTTGGTTGATTGTTTATTAACGTCACACTTAGAAGCAACACGAAGGCTATTGGCAATGAGCCACATAATTTTGAAACATGATCACGTGATGAGGATGGTTTTGAGTTTGTAATTCCCTCTACAAAACTGCACGCCACACCCGCGTGAGGTTTTCGAGATTCGAAAGTTACAACGAACGTTAGTTTCTTGGTGGGTCTTCAGTTAAACCAAGACTCGGACCTACTACTCGGCAGAAACAACTCAAAATGCCTTAGTCTACAAAAGTAAATGAAATTAATGGGGTTTCTTTGTAGTTATCCAATTTCATTAAATATTCCAATTGAATCTTTTAATATAAGCATTATATTAATATTAAAATGATGATTGATAAAATAAATACCAGTACCAAAACTTTTAAATTTTTTTTCAATTTGGGCTTGGTTTTCTTTTACCATTACGCCAGTAACCCCCTGGGCTGGTATCACTTTTTCGTGCGGCACCATATAGATGGTATATTAATTTCGAAGCCCATTTTTCCCCAGGAGAACACCGAGCTCTGCGATGTGCCCCCGAAAAAGGGAATTTTAATTTTCCCCGCCAAACAGGACTCAGGATCTTTAAGATGCCGGATACTCATACAACATGGACAATGTAAATTTTCTGCATCATGAAAATCCTCCAACTTGGGTCGAGGTTAAACTTGCAATCTTAAAATGCCGCCAAAACCAACAAACCCACCCAACCAAAAAAAAAATTTAATGGAAACAATTTTGTTGTTTCATTAAAACCAAAAAACTTGGTTTTTTTTTAAACATAGCCTAAAAAAAGCTAAAAAAATAAATTCCAATAACAATAAAAAAAGTTCTATTTTAATCTATAAAATAAGACACTTAAAAAAAAAAAAAAAAGGAAAAAATAATGAGAAAAAAATACAAATAACAAATGTTAAATAGAGCATTCGAAATGAAATAAAGCTTAAGAGCTTAGTCAAAATTGGCTATTGCACCCCA
The DNA here is from genome assembly GCA_019973955.1 of Trichonephila inaurata madagascariensis. NCBI lineage: Eukaryota > Metazoa > Arthropoda > Arachnida > Araneae > Nephilidae > Trichonephila > Trichonephila inaurata. Next base: position 105,906 of record BMAV01027751.1, on the reverse strand, counting down.
TAAAGTACTCATTAACACACAAGATGAAATTACAATTATAAGAAAAAAATCTAATTACTATCCATAGTGATAGCTAATCTAATTACTACCCAAATGAATGGTAGTTGTCTTTATTGAGTAATAAAGCCTAAAATAATTCGAAAAGGACAACAATAATATACCCACGATTAACACATTAGTTAATTTTTTTTAAACCTAGTATTTTTAATTGTTCTGGTGATATTTACAAGAACAATTTTTTTTATATTTTTTAAAGGTTAATTTAAATTTATCACATAGAACACTATAGCTATTTCACTAACGATCTGAATATCAAACAAGTAATGTAAAAAAAAATTCAAGTCAATTCCTGCTTAGGTCAACAAAGAAAAATTTTATTTTATTTACTTTTATTAAACAATTACAATTAATATAAATATGTATATACATATGACAGAATCCCAATATTAAGTGACAAAACAGAAAGCGATTTTCCATTTTCCTTTCTATACACGGCATTGGACTATTATTTTTTTGTTACTATTCATTCATTAATTACATTTAATTATTTAAAGAGAAAATAGTGTAGTAATAAGAAATCCCATTCTCAGAAATTAGGGCCATCCAAGGTGGGATTCGAACCCACGACCTTTGGATAAAAGTCCAACGCGCTACCCATTGTCCCCAGGACACAAAAGCGTTTTTCCTTTTTACCGGGGTGTTGTACAATTATTTTTGTTTGTTACTATTTTTTCTTTTTTAATTCTTAATGAATTTTTTTTTTTAAAAACGGTTTTTATGCATCCCCCACAAGTTTAAAAAAGATTTGAAAGGGGATGAATAAAAAAATATTTTAGAAACGATTGAAATTTTGAACAAATATATATATATATATATATATATATATATATATATATATATGTAATAATTCCTCTAACATGCTTTTAATTAACTCTTTTAATGATCTAAAATAATCTTTTTGGGGTTTAAAAAAAAAAAATTGTAAACTTAATCGTAATCGGCTAAACAAAATTTTATCCCGCATTCTAGCCAATCAGAACTACTATTACGTAATAGTCACGCACTTGTGCATGCTGGTATATAAAAAAAAATCTGATGTAATCGTTCTCTTTTTTTTCTGCTTGCCGCCATCATGTAAAATTGTAAATAATTGCAGCTTTGTCTTTGTGTCCTCCAAAAACCGCTGTCATTCTTGAAAAATTTAAAGTAATTGTGTTTTTAATCTGCTGATGTGTGCTCGTAATAAAGGAGGTAAAGCTATTCTTAAGACTTCGTTAATGAATAAAAAATGATAACCACATACACACCGGCCAACACTACTTCAATATACCATATTATATATATATATATAAATATAGGAAGAGTGTAAGCTAATAGTAGGAATTGAAAAAAAACAATAAAAACGATCACACAAAAATGAAAGTAAAGAAATGATTTAAACAATATTCTTTACAATTTAAATTTAAAAAATTATAAAGTATTACTCAAACAGAACCATAGATTAATTACATTATACATATTTTCCTCTCAAATTTTTTAATTTTACATTACACACTATCTGGTACGATAAAATAGACGCGATATAAGATATATCATACCTTTATCTTTTATCACACGTATATCAATGATAAAATGAAAAATGAAAACTACTCTCAAACACTCACAGGAGCACACCATCTGTTCAAGCAACTCTTGGATGACGATCCAATAATCTCCACGAAGGATCAACCATCTAATCCTATAACCTTCAGCCCTTTTAATCCCTTTACAGGAAATTATTCCTTTTTAAGGGGATTTAGCCTTCTATTAGACCCCTCTCTGATGGAAAAGCACACCCCTCACTCTCCCACACAGAGCCCACCCATTAGAAGGATCAGAACTTTACGAATTTATCTTTTGAAGAATTTTGTGAGTAGAAAAGAAATAAAAATAGTACCAAATCGCCAAGTTACCGATCTGGGTATTAGATGATATTTTTCTTTTGAATGAATATCGCTTTGCGTGGATTAGATATGAGGGTGGAATGGTTATGGGAGGTATAAGCTCAAACGATGGAATTCTTGGAAATATTTTGCAAAGATGTAGCATTCTCTACAGACTATTTAATAAAAATGGAAGGAAGGATCCTGGTTAATTCTAGAATCATTTGTTATTTTTGTATTTTTTTACTTTTTTAGGCGATGTGAGAAAAGCTATTTGTTTAAGGTATCCGACTACGTTCGGAACCATGATTTTGCAAAATCGTATAAATGGATAATATTTATGATATTTAGTGTCACATAGATTTGAAAATGTATCTAAAATTGTTTTAAGAATAGTATTACATTAAAAATTATTTAAGTATAATATTTTGACAAAAAATGAACATAGAATGATCCATTTTCAAAATATTCTCCTTTTGAGAAAAAAATGTTTCTATTATAATAATATTTTGCCTGTACAGAGGCTCAACTAGAATTTTTGAAATATATAACTTAGAAGTGGGTTTATCCATGTTTTACGACAACAGAGGGGAGACATTTTTTAAAAAAAAACGCCGCTAATTATTTCAATGGGTTGTAACTCTGAAAATAATGTGAATTTTTCAAAAATCATAGTTGAGCCTCTGTATAGAGGTCTGAGCTATATACAGGCAAAATATTATTATAATAGAAGCATTTTTCACAAAAGGAGAACATTGTGAAAAAAGGTTATTCTAAGTTCATTTTTTGCCAAAATATTGCATTTAAATAATTTTTTTTGTCAAAATGTCCTTAAAACAATTTTATACATGTATTCTAATCTAAGTGACACTAAATATTAAGAAAATTATCCATTTATGCGCTTTTTTAAAATCACGTTTCCGAACGCAGTCGGATACCTTAATAATGAAAGGATTTATTAATCAATACTTATATTAAGAAATTCTAATTTCTGCAAGTAAAATAAATAAAATGCAACAAAAAGTACCATAACAAACTAAATGAATGCATGAGAATTTTAAAGATTTGTAAGTTTTACTTTTTCAATTTTTAATTGTTTTAACAAATTGTGGAGAAAACTGTAAGTAGAAAATGTTATTGTTAACACCAACATGAAAATGATATTTAACGGTAAAGTAAGCGAATAGTTTAATAATACAAATGCAAATTTTATGTAAGTTAACTTTTTAATTCATTAATATATTGTATATTTAGATATGCAGTAAAATTTTGTCAATGATCCCTTTTGTAAAGTGATTACTTTTAATTGTACATTATTATAGATTTTATTTAACATCTTAAACAATTTTAGCCCACTTCTTTGGCAGAGAAGAAAAACAAATTGCGCCAACAGCTCATTTTTATGTACTAGACTTATGTCCAATATGGGTGTAATAACTCACCAAATTGGCGATAAATAAAGATGTGAGCTAAAATAGGTTCCAATCAAAACGTGGTATATAACAGCTGAAAATCTATTTACTAACATAAGTTTCTTTCTTGCAAGTGTAAAAAACACAAATTAAGATAAAATAAAAACAAAGAATAAGTAAAATTACTCAAATATGTACATATATATATATTAAACAATGGATTTATTACTCATCATGAAGATTTTATTTTATGTAACACTAAATTTTATATTAAAAAAACAAATTAACAAAATGTAGCGACCCAATATGTTTTAAATAAATTAAAAATATTTAACTCTGCTCGAAACTCGATAAAAAATTATTATTCGGTAACGTGTTGTATCATAAATAATTTTTAATGGCTCGACTTTTACAAGGCATGAAATATTGCGCGGGACAACTAGAAAAAAAAGTGGTTTCCTTTTCAACAATTGTAGCAAATTTTTGTAAACCGTTTTATAAAATACGAATATTTATCGCATTTGTTATTTCCAAATCCACGTCATCGGCTGTTTAGAAAATTTACATACTGCTCCTAGTCACGCTCGATTTTATGTTTCTTATCACTCAAATATTTATTTTATTCGGAATGGCAACCACTTTAAATGGAATATTTGCGTGCCGAAAGGTTTTCCAACAACATATTTATTCATAAAGTGCTTCAGTTGATGACCATGAGCATTGTTTTCAAATATACATGTATATATAAATAGACAATTTTTACTTTTTCTATAAATATGTGATTTATTCAATTTTGAAAATATACTTTCCTCAGATAGAATGTATTTTAATATATTATCAAGGGCTATCCAACGTATTTTTAGGAAGTTGAAATAAAGTTTAAGCTAATAAATAAATGAAAATAGATAGTTTGTTATGCAGCGCGCGAACGCATGCTTCATGAAAAATTCCAAACACCTGCTGAAAAAATAATAATAAAATACCATTTTCAATGTGTAAAGGTGCAATACTTCAAAAAAATGAGAAATATCCAACATTACTAAATAATAAAATACAAACTGTTTTTTTTTCCAAATTTGTTAAAGGAAAGTTATACTACATTATTTTTCGTTGAATAAACTCATTCAATATTTTTTGATTTATTGACGATCTACTATACACTAATGGTTAAGATTCAAAGCTTCATAGCCAGGTATAGCCAAATTAAATATTGGAGACAATAAGTATATTGGAGACTACTACACGTTACATGAGTTTACATCTTAAAAGACTCCACAAAAGGGGAATTTAGGAAAGGTATGACAGATCAGACCTCAAGTTTATCACTTAATGATTAGTTCAAAATAACGAAATATGTTACCTTTACGTAATTCCACATAGATGCTCTCTGAATTCAGCCAAAGCAATCATTTCGTTTGCAATGATCTGTGCCCAGCTTTAAAATAAAGAAATGGACAGAAAAAAAAGAACTGTGTAATTTTGGAAAATTTTTTTTTAAAAATACTTATGCTTGTGTGTGAGAGAGAGAGATAGAGAGAAACATATTTTAAAATTATATAAGATCATACATTTTTCTTTTTTATATTAATATTTAAAATTTGATGTTGTATATTAATATATATAGTTGCCAACCTCGCTTCCCTAAGCTCCGCATCACATAACACAAAGATTTTGTGGTTTGATTCCTTTCAGCATACAGGTGCTACCATTGTTTCGCATGTTGAAACTATAACGGAATTACAAATCCGGAGCTGAATTTGAGCATCACTTACCACCAATCTCATTATTACCACCCTTCAGTTATCTCATGGTCTACTTTAGATTTATAACAATAAACCACAAAATTTGATGGAGTGGAGAACGCTTCCCATTCTTCATTGGTAAATGGGTAATAGACCAAGTCTGGCTCTATCCCACAATTGTGACAGAGAATCTCAGACTGCCCTCTTACATCTTGACAATGGTCCCATCAAGTGCCTCTCTTTCTCAGAGAACATGAAGATCATCTTCACCAATGCCGATTGTTAGGTTCTCCAGGCCTCTGCCATTTGATTTGATTTAAATTTAATTTACGTCACACTCTCTAAAGCAACACGAGGGCTTTTGGTGACGGACCTCATAATTCTGAGCCACTGTCAAGTGAAGAGATCGACACCTTTTTTTTAACCACCCTGCCACAGTGATCCTTCCAGTATATGGCACCTAGCAGTCCAATAAATAAAAGAAATTGTCTCAGTAGTGTGGAGAGTAGCAGAAAAGTTGGAGGAAAGTACGTCTCCAAAACAGAGCAAGAAAAAAGATTCTCTTTAGTCATTGGCAGTGCAGATTTAAGCTCATTTCGGGTCCTAGGCACAGAAGATCTACGGGCCCCCTTCGCAATGGCGAATGAAAATTTATAACTAGAAAACCTGATTAAGTCCAACTTATCAGAGCCCCTGGGCAACCACCCCAATCGCCCACTGGATAAACTGGCACTGGTCATTGGAGTAGAAATATATAGCACACAGCCAGAGGAAACAAGTTCAAATATAAAGTGGTAAACCTATAAACAGGCAAGTTCATTCTTAAATTTCAAACTAGCACACCAGTAGTTCTTGGCAGAGAGACGCAGATCTGTGTATCTAACAGAGAACACCAATTAGTCGGCAATAACCCTGTCAAGACAGTAACTTTATGGCTGTTCAGGATGATAACTTAGTTACCGCCTTCCTCTCCACGGTTCCACATAACGCCAAAATGAGTGCTTCGAGCCTCGATAGATTTAACGTACATTAGTCTCTTTACATGGAGGGTCTTCAGGGGCACTAGGTTTCGAACTCATGATTCGAAAACCCTGGTCACGAGTTCTGACCATGACCATTCGGGTACCGAGATTAGGCTACTACTAAGATTATCTTGAATTGTATGGATTTCTCTAAGAAAGAGTTTCATATGGATTCCCTTCTTGTGTTACGGTCTAAAGCAACAGTCTGATTGGTCCTGTCTAACATCTTCAAACTTCAGAGGGTTAGAAACAATGGCAGATTTAAAATTATGATAAATGTCATTTTATATTGTTGCTTCTAATGAAGCTTTTTATGGATTGACGCAATTTAGTTCTGGATTTTTATCTGGAAAAAAAACAAAACTATATTATTCTACAAGCCCCTAATCCATCTCACACTGACTAAAGCTTCGGAGAACTGGAATATGACCATGAAAAAGGAAGGTATTTCGGTGGTTTGAATGCAAGCTCCTGATAAGTGTTTCTGAAGAAATTCAGGAAATTGGTATCTGGCGTAGGACGCGACATCGAATTATACAGAATGTTCAAAGAGCCAAATGTTGTTTATTACTTTAAAATAAGCTTCCTCAATAGGACTGGTCATGTTATCCACATAAAAGACAACAACGTTCTAAAAGAAATCTTGGCTGAGTCATATAGCATTTAGAAGAACAGGAAGGTCTAGAATTCGATGAACAGATGCAGTTGCTGAAGGATTGTTTGGCCCTTAAAACTAAGAATTGGTGGTGTTTGTCCGCCAGTAGAGGTGGTTGGAAATGTCAGACTCAGAAGGCTTTCTGGGTTGGCCCATCCTGGGCTGTCACGTTATGGATGATGATGATTCTTTATTATTGAATCATACATAATTTTTTTTCTCCTTAAACTTCAAAGCTGTGAAAATTATGGTATTTTTTTCAGTAAGAAATTTTCTTCAGGGTTTAACCTCAAGCGGTCTGCACACAAATCCCGCCTTTCCCAGAATGTTTTTTCTGCCTTAAAGGGTCCAAAAGCGGCCGAGCCGCATTCTTAAAAATATGGCTCAACCGCTTTTGAGAACCCCACCTGAAAGCAAAAAAATATGTGCAGGGCATTTTTGAAGCATCTCCAGAATGGAAAGACTTTAAGTGCAGACCGCTTAGAGGGTTAACACACACAAAGCCCTGGATGGGCCCTGGACTTCTCCAGGCATCTCTACTTTTGGTAACTGTTTTCGATTTTTTTTTATCTTTTTCAGTTCAATCAATCCATCTTAGTGGGGTCTGTCCCGAGGTCTATTTCCCATGGATTTTGCCTGAAATATTTTCTTGCAGCAACGATCTTTATTCATTCTAGCCAGATGAACAGCCCATTTAAGTCTCTGTAATTTGATGAATTTTACAATATCAGGTTGTTTGTAAATTTTATAGAGTTCTAAATTAGATCTTCTCCATGATCCATTCACTTGGATCCCACCAAGAATGCAAAGTAAGATCTTTCTTCCGAAAATTTCCAAAGCTGCCTCATCGCGTAAAGTCAATGCCAAAGTCTCTGATGCATAAGTCAGAACAGATCTTATAAGACTTTTGTAAAGAAGCAATTCAGTTCTTAATTTGAGAAAACTAGAATTTAAATAACTGTTCAGGGCATAAGAGCATTTATTTCACGCACTCCACAACCACACACACACACACACACACACACACACACACACACACACACACACACACACACACACACGCACACACACACACACACACACACACAGTACAAGTAAGAAATAACAATACTAAACTTTTAAAACCTTTTAACTCCAATTGCAAATTAGTGCTGAAATTTTTAGCGCGTTTTCAGTTCAGACGTTAAATCTCAGATAGTTTTAGTACTGAATCAAAATGAAAAGATCTATACTTAATATTGCATACAGTACAATTTTAATGTACCATCAACACAACCGAATTAGATAGCATGCCAATAACGGTTTAATTCTCCTGGTATAGTAATAAGTCCACCCATAACATAATCTTATGAAACAATTTTAGCAACAATAAACAGATAATCTGAGTGTTCCAGAATTATTAAGTTCATAAGCGACAAAGTCCTAGTGTAACTAATGAAAGCTCTCATATATCTGACTTTGCTATGCAACGAAATATCGAAATACGAACATTCCTAATACACCCGAGCAGTTACTTAATAACAAAATATCTGTCCATGAATTAACATTATGAAGCACATTCCAACCTATTTCTCTTAAGTCCTTTAATTAGTAGAAGAGCGCTCTGAGCTACGGAAGTCTCGTAGATCCAGGCTCTCCAAACAAAACCAAGAGAGTTTTCGAAATTTATGAACTTCCATCCAAATTCATTTATTAACTGGGAAGGCCAATTAAAATCTGTCTCCTGACAAAAGTTATCGAATGAACACAGTCCTCGGCCGTGATTGGAGGTTGCCAGGGGCAACCCTATAAATCACGACCGCGGACTCATTTGACGCTAAATTGCATCTAGAACAATATACGGCTCTCTGTGTTCTGTCTGAGAAGAATGGAGCGGCCATTTGGAATTCTTTTCCGTACCAGATCGTCTGCAGGGGTGGACCAGGGGTTGAGTGGAATTTTATTCGATACGTGCGCCTTTGTTACGAGAGGTAATTGAGCAGAGTCTGCAGAAAAGAGGAGAACGATTTTAAATAATTGCAAACCTATCGTTTCTCGGGGGTTTGAGCTATTTTTGGATCCGTTTTGAAAATTAGAGATGAGCCTGCTGGGGATGGGAGAAAGGTGGAGAGGGATTTCGGTGTAATCAAAGACGAAAAGGGGAGGTGTGTTTTGGAATTGCAACAAAGAGTCGCGGGGTTTAAGTAGGTTATATTAAGGGGTATTTTGAGCTGATACACAGCAGTCCTTTTGTTCTAAATGCATGGTAAGATTTCTGAGTGAGTTGCTGTGTTTTAAATATTTTAAGTTAGAATCAAGCAAATCTTTATTTTTAACAAAATATACAAGGCATGATGGTATTATGTAAAATAGATATGAAACTATAGAAAAGTATGAAAGCTACTTTGGGTTGTTTGTTTAAAGTTTCGGAAAAGGATTCCGTTACAAGTTCTGTTACTTAGAGAGTATGCATATAATAATTTTTATAATCTATGAATATATAAATAAGGCAGTAAATACTTTAAAGGCCTATAAGTACTTTTTTAAAGCAATAAGCATTTTAGAAAATATTGCGCAAGACAGAACATGGAGAATGTTGCGGACGATTTCGAGAGTTCCTCTATGAATTTTATTTGTTTGTAAGACTTTGAACATAGTTTTGTGATTTTTAAATATAAATATTTTAGTTAAATTATCCCATAAGCTTTATTTTTTTCAAAATAAATAGGTAAGATGTAATATTGTATGCATGGTATCATGTGGCATTTTCAAAACAAATATTTATAGAATTTGCTATACTTTTGAATAATTTAAGAAGTAATTTTCTAAGCATTGAATGACTTTTAATTTTCAAAGTATTAAATGTAACACAAAAATAAGCAAGGGACATAAATATTTTCATTTTTATTTCATAGCTATGGAGCTTTATATGGAATTCTTAGTTGCGAGTAATGTTTTTTAAAACAATTAAATTGGTGAAACGCTTTTAATTTTTTCAAGTAAACTTTAAAACCCACCGACTTACTCTTTTCCTTTGAAATTTTCAATATAATTATTCTGACACATATAATACGAAAATAAATATAATAGGTCTATTGTAAATTAATAAAATAATATCTCACAGCAGATTCAATATTTCTATTAGTTGTTCGTTTAATTTGTTATTTACTTATAAAAGCAACTATAATATCAATTTAAATGAATCAAACTTATCAAGATTTGTCTTTCTCAATAGCAAAAGGCAAATTGATTTTATTAAAAAATTGGAAAAGAATCTATAATATAAATATCATATATTTATATATTGACTTAAAAAAAGCACGTAAAAAGTTACATGAAATGTTTTGTTTCCTACATAAAATTTGGTTTTGCAAGTTAATGTATAAAATAGCGTATTTTAGAAGACTTACAAATTTTTCTTCAGAAACCATACTAATAAATGTTTATTTGCTTATTACCACACACAAATGTATTTTATATTGGAACATTTTTCACCTCGAAAAAAAAAGATGCTAGAATATTAATTTTGTCCTATAACAAAGACGAATCAACATTTAAGGAGGGCTCCACCAGCTGCACAAGTTTGTTATATTAACTTCGCACTGTAAAGCTGTACGAGGGCTATTTGCGACGGACCTCGTAATTTTGAACCATGGTCAAGTGATGAGAACAACACCTGAGGACGGGAGGACGTTTGAGCTTCGACAGATTTAACGTACATCGCCCCCTTACATGGCCTATCTTCAGCGGTACGAGGCTCGAACTCACGTCATGCCTGCCATGTCTTGATTCTACATATTGGTTCTTGCGGCCATCAAATGTATTAGAGTCTTAAACTATTTTTCTCGAAACACATACTAAAACATGTTATTTGTTTAAAACACAACACAAATGTATTCATATATTCTGTTTCACCTCGATTAAAAATTTGCTAAAATTTTTTTCTATAAATACTAATTTTTTTTCTTTTTAACACGTAAAGTGATAGCTAAACGGGGGCTTTTTACGGACTGTAATTTTAACCCAGGGCGTGCCCGGGGGTATCATCCCTTCATCTACGCGACCTAGATTTGTAGGAATAAATGATTGATCACTCAAATTCTCCATAGTAAATCTATTGTCTAAATATATATTGATCAATGCAACACAAGTCTTACTATAGGGATATGATCAGGAGTGATACTACGTAATTATCAATTCCAAGTAAATAGTGCCTGAAATCCTACTCACTATCTCTATGAGAAATTAACCTCAGAATCTTTATCTACTGTAGATTCCTTAATAAGCTAAGGTCCGTTCTATAATTAATATCTTACCAATATCTCACGGCAATCAGCACCTCGGCTTCCTGTCTCATCTTGTATTCTTCTACTATTATTCTTCCATTCTATTAGTATCCGACTTCTATTCTACTATCCGGCTTCTATCCAACTTCTATTATATAACTAACTCGCGAATGCTAAAAAGCTCCAATATATATATATATATATATATATATATATATATATATATATATATATATATATATATATATATATATATATATATATATATATTATATATATATATATATATATTAACTAATCTGCATATCGCGGTTTCTTCTTGATAGGGTTGGATTGAAATATAATACCATTCTGGCCCCAAAGATTCCTCAAGAGGATTAGTGAGAAGGCGCGATAAAGCCCCGTCACACGGTTTAAGGTATCCGACTACGTTCGGAACTGTGATTTTAAAAAAGAGCATAAATGGATAATTGTCACTTAGATTAAAATACATGTATAAAATAGTTTTAAGGACATTTTGACAAATATATAAATTATTTATATCATGTTTGAAATTAACCTCAGAATATCTTTTTTCCAAATGTGTTCCTTTTAGTAAAATGCTTCTATTATAATAATATTTTGCCTGTATATAGCTCAGACCTCTCTGCAGAGGCGCAACTAGAAGTTTTGAAAAATTCACATTATTTTCGGAATTACCACCAATTGAAATATATAATTATTCTTTTTCTTAAACTCCTGTTTCTAAAATATGGATAAACCCACTTCTAAGTTATATATTTTCAAGAATTCTAGTTGAGCCTCTGTAAAGGGTCAAAGCTATATACACAGAATATTATTATAATAAGCATTTTTCACAATAGGGAACATTTGAAAAAATTATTCTAAGTTGAAATAATGTATTTAATACAATAAAGATTCCCTTAAAACAATTTTTAAGTATTCAAAGTGACACTAAATATCATGAAACTACCTTATGCGCTTTAAATCAGGCACGTATCGGTTTAAAAGAAAAAATGCGAAATACATTTTATTCAAGAAAAAATTGATTAATTCAGATAAAAACGAGTATTGTGGTAAAATATGCTGCTTTATACAAGATAGCGAAGCCAGAATATAAATAAATCTTTGAGTACTTTTTTTTATCTGAAAAGATTTTTCAAATCTGGCTCCTTTCTTTAATGCTACTCGAAAATAATCTTAAATAAAACTGGAGTATATCTGACTGTGAAAATGCACAAATTAGAACATTATTCTTCATTTCGTGATACTTCTACTAGTTATCGAAAGACATATCTTAAAAATTTCTACGTTATAACAAAATAAATTACAGAAATATTTACAGGTTTAACTTCTATTGTTTGGCGTCATTTCCAGACACGTCTTCCAGTAACATGAAAAATACGAAAGCCCCAAGAATCTAATCAAGATAAAAATAAACTTCCATTGAAACTTCGACTGTAACTGAACCTAAAAATCTTCCAAACACCGAAATGGTTCCCTTGTGAAGCGATGCGAAAATAAAACAGTTCTTTATTCTCCCCCGATTAATCCTGGGACCAGCCCTTTTCGGAACATCCAGGTGCCGAAAAACTCGCGTGACACAATCTAAAACCACACCCACCTCTAATCAATTTCCACCACCATTCAAGCATGGCACTGCTCTCTTTTATTTCCAAGGCATCATTAGGAGTTCCAATGCACGCCTATTATCCAATCATCTGTCACCGCCAATAAACGTTTTGAGCCAGAAAAGAGAATTTCACAAAAGGCCTAACTATATCTTTCTCTTTGTGTCCTTAGCTTTGTCATTAACCCGCCGTGAAATTAGGATCACGGATGGTTAAGTGATTAACTACACTTACTCAAAGATTTCTTTTCCGTAGTTAATCCGGTTTTGATTCCGGTAATTGTTTTTTTGCGGACTGATGTCTCTTGTATTAAGTGACAAATCGTGGGAATTATTTGTGTGTAAGTCTTGGAGCGATTTTCGGAATTCTATATTCCTCGGTGATGTCAAGAGGAATACTAAAGCTCCCCGAAATAATGTCACGAAAGTGATGTTACGGATTTAAGTGATGCCACGAAATCACGTGATCGAATTGTTATTGTTTATTCTTAATGAAACACTGTGAAATTAGCACCATCCATGGTTAAGCGATTAGCTACACTTACTCAAAGATTTCTTTCCCGTAGTTAATCCGGTTTTGACTCCGGTTATTGCTTTTTTTTTTTTTGGGTGGAGTGATGTCTCTTGTATTAGATGATCAATAGTGGGTATTATTTGAGTACAAGTCTTGGAAAGTGATTTTCGGAGTTGGTGATGTCACGAGGAATATAAAAGCTCCGAAGTGATGTCACGATAGTGATGTCACGGATTCAAGTGATGCCACGAAATCACATGATCGAATTGCTATTGTTTATTTTTAATGAAACATTGTGAAATCAGGACCATGCATGGTTAAGTGATTAACTACATTTACTCAAAGATTTCTTTTCCGTAGTTAATCCGGTTTTGATTCTGGTAATTGTTTTTTAAGAGTGATATCTCTTATATTAAGTATCGGTGAAAGCTTTTGATGACAGATCATCCATGGGGACCTTTGTTGCTGATTAGAAGCGTAGTGATTTGAACAGGCACCTTTGGGTCTAAAGTGTACTCGTTAGATGACCGCGATGTAAAGGAATCCCTATTCGGATTAGTCGTTAAGTGCTTTTATTTTGTCTTTGGTTATAAGCGATATGCGTGAAAAGGATTCGCTGCAAACCCTCTTCCTAGAGAAACAAGTTGCTTACGGTGTTGATGGACTTTCTGAGTAATACATAGAGAAGGCTGTTTACCAGCCCTTACTGTAATTGACATACAGTAAGGGACATACTGTTGTTACATACTGTAATTAACAAACGACATTTAAACGTCGGTGAAACATTTTTCCGTTGACATTGTGAGCACTATATTGATGAGATAGCGGGTCAGATTAAGGCATGCGCCGATGACGTTTGAATCTCTAGTTGTGACTTATTGGGAAGTCTTAATTAAATTTTCCATGGAATGCATAATCAACCAATAGAGTTAGGTTGTGCTGTCATCTAATGTTCAATTTCTAGATCACCACTTCGGTGTTTGCTGCGTTGATGGCGGATGGATAACCCCTGAGGATTCTGGAAATTTTAAGGGCAGGAATTATTTAAACTAACTAGCCTCGCTTCCAGAGACCACCCTGTGCACGAATTAGACAACTAAGACGAAAAGTTTACTACGTTTTTACAAAAATTTGGAAATATTGCATAGATAGTTTTAAACAAATATTTAAAAGTTGATATCATTTTAGCGTTATAGTATAGAAGAGAACATGCGACACACATCTTATACCAGAAAAAAATAAATCAAGTCAGATTAAAAAAAAAAGTGGCTCTTTAAAATATATAATAAATTTTCTTATGGGGCCTTATATAGTTAATGTACTGGAAGTATAACATTGAGGAAAAGAGAATTCGAATTCGTAAATAAAGAGTTTTTGCCCACTAAATTCAATGAGGTTCGAAAACTTTCTCAGAAATAGCTAAAAGTCATTTTATCTCGAAAAGTTTTTAATGCGCTATTTTATAAAGAGGATCAACACCAACCACAATTGTAGCAATTAAGCCGATTCAGCGTGTTTAAAGTTTAAACCGAAGTTTAAACTAATTCAGCACGACTTCAACATTTTCTTGACAATAAATAGAATCTTAAATAGATAGCCATTTTATAATGAAATATTTTTTCCGCCTCTTCATACAAAGGACAATTTCCAATAACAGAATAGCTATCACGTTGATTTGGTGTTTGAATCATTGACTTGATCGAAATATAATAAAAACAAGTAATATAAAAAAAAAATTTTAAGTCAATTCCTATTTAGATCAACAAAGAAAATTTTTATTTTAGCTACTTTTTATTAAATAGATAAAATTAATATATAAATAATTATACACATATGACAGAATCACAATATTAAGTGGTAATTAATTTTTATTAAATATCATTAAAGTATCGTATTATCAACCAAAACAGTCGTGTACATAAAATTTCAGTTCAACTGAATGCTTTAAGACGAGAGAAAAAAAACCTTTTCCAAGTTTTGACACAAGTTGCCAAAAGGGTCGCTAAGTCACCAAAAATGATGCCAACGTGGCCGTATTTGTAATTCTTTAAATAATTAGTTTTAATCAATTACATTTAATTAATCATAATTAAATTACTGTATTGTCATCCAAAATAATTATGTATATAAAATTTCAGCTCAATTAAGCGCTTTAAAATGTATTTTATTAACGATTGAAAATTCCACCAAGATAAATAAATAAATATATAGAGAGTGTGAGCTAATATAGTAGGAATTGAAAAAAATATCGTCATCTTAATACAATTTTTCTCCTCAGCAAACCTTTATAACTCAAAATTATCATAAATTTGTATGAAATTGAAAAAGAAAAGCACTTGTTTGGACAAATGCGTTTCAGTACATCAACCAGGCTTGAAATTCGACTCAACTTAATTTATGTTTTTTTACTCGCACTGTATCAGAATAAATTTCGTGGAGTTAGGCATACATAATACATATTCACAAACGATTAAAAGCTACAATCCTCGAGTTTTATTTAATACATAAGAATAATTTATTCATTTAAAATTAAATCTCGCATCATGACAATCTTATTTTGTCATAAATCTTAAGTAGTGTGAAGAAGACTGGCAGAGAATATCTAAAACAGCATAAAGAACGAAGAAGTGAAAAAATATCATTTAAGTCAGAGACAATTAATTTAAGTTGTGGACCGCCCTCGACAGTTGATGGATAGTTGCGAATGAAACGTGGTTTAATGGATAGTTGAAGTAATCTCATGATTTAATTTGTTAGTACTTCATCATGAAACGTCGTTGACATTATCACTATCACGATCATCTGGATAATTTGACATGAACTATAAAAAATGAGTATTTTTTAAAATGGGATACAAATTAATGTAACTAGGAAATTCAACAGTGTGTTTAAAGAAATTCCTGCTCCAGGATTATTGTTAGTTTAAAGATAATATTTGTGCACAAAATTTGAAAATTATAATTTTTACAAGAAAAATTTTTTAAACTTTTTTTTTGTTTAAGACGAATTGTGTCGGTAGTAGAAAATAAGAGAATAATAAAGTAGTTTAATAATCACGGATGAAGGAAATTGGAACGTCTGCTTTTATTATTTTTGTTCTTCATTTTATCAGTAAGATTTTTCTTGTTCTGTTACTTCTTTATTTTCCGACGAAAATACTGTTACGTAGATCGGGATTCGAGGCTTTTATGCTATCGGTCTCAAAGAACAAGACAGTTCTTCAGAATAATTTTTTGTAGAAAAACAGTCCCTTGAAATACAGGCTACAGCACTAGAATCCACTTGATAAATCCCAGAAGGCCTTTACACCCCTTCGAACCAGCTATCACGTCAAAATAGAAATACGTAATGTTTAAAATTATTTGCAAGCACGTCAAGTAACACATAATCGCTAATCGACTTTTAACGTCAAAACACTTTCATCTTTCAGGAGCTGCTCTTTAGTCTGACGGTTTTTCCCGGATATCACGCCTAACTGAGTGTCAGGTATTGAATAGTGCTGGCCTTTTAAAAGTTCGAGCGTACCACTGAGCCCGTCGTGTAGGAGGGATGCATTAAATCTGTCGAGCTTTTACATCCTCATTGTTTGGGGTTATGGTAGCTAGGAAGGGTTCCAGCTCAGTTTCGTCCACTCCTGACACGGTTCAAAATCACGTGGTCTCGAAACCTCGTGAAAGCTGAACAGCGGATTCAAACTGCGGATGATAAAATAAAAAAATTATGCATGTTTTTACTGTGGTTTTTAAAATATCAAGTGCTAATAAATGCATAATTGCATAATCTTGCATAAAAAATTATCATTTGCATTATTCTGTGAGAAGAGGTAAGTTAATTTCAGTTACATATGTACAAAATATCTTGATGACAGGGTTTCCCAATGAGAAAAAGAGCACTTTTGGGCCTTAAGGGTTTTCCCGGCGTGTCATGAGTTCGAACCCTAGTCCTCGAAGACCCGCGCGTGAAATGATCCCCTTAAATCTATCGTGGGTCGAGCTCTCTTTTGGCGTGTTATGGTAATTTAGAAGGTGCCACTATATTCATTCTCATCACTTGATCGTGGTTCAAAATAACGAGGCTCGTAATATTCTTCGTGTTACCTCACAGTGAAACATTAATGAACTCTAAATAAATAAATAAAAATATTTAAGTCAATTCTACTTAGGTCACCAAGATATTTTTATTAGTTCGTTTTGTAAAAAGTTACAGTTAATATAAATATTATATATATATATGACGAATAATAATATTAAGGGCAAAATGAGCGTTTTCCTTGCAATTTCCATTTTCCTCTCTTATATAGAGTGTTGGACTATTTTGTTGTTTGTTACTATTTATCCTATATATTTAATTTTTCAAATAAAATAGTGTGGCTGCGTAGCAGTAGTCAGGCATCGGATCGTATGGCCTTTCACGGTTCGGGATATAATGACCACCGTGTAGGGTGATGCACGTTAAATGTCGAGCTCAACGGTCTCCCGTTGATGTGGGGTGGTAGTTAGGAGAGGGATGCCAGCTCGGGTGCGTCACGTCCTGACCATTGTTTAAAATTACGTGGTCCGTCGCCAAAAATCCTCGTGTAGCTGAACAGTGCGACGTTAATATTCATTCACTCACTCTAATAAAATAGTATAGTAAAAAAGAAATCACATTCTCAGAAATAAAGCCATCCCAGGTGGAATTCGAACCCCCGACCTTTGAATTAGAAGTCAAAGGCGCTATCCGTTACTCTACAGAGACACAACGAACGATTTTCCTTTCTATATAAGCTGTTGGACTATTATTTTTATTTTTTACTATTTATTCATTTTTTATTTTAATTAATGAATTTTTTTGAAAAATTGTATTAACTTCAAGTGCCATCCATTACAAGTTTAAAAAAATGTATTTGAACTTGAACGGATGGCATTTTATTAATAATTGAAAATTTGAACAAGTCATATTATATATATATATATATGGAGAGAGTGAACTAATAGTAGGAATTGATAAAAAGAATTAAGAGCTTTTCTACGATTTAAAGAAAGTTGTAAAAAATTTTAACTTCAAAAACTATTTTCCAAATTTACAAATTTCCATCAAAGGACGCATTTTCTCAATTTCTAGAAGTTATTTGAAAATGAAGCTAACTATATTCATAATTATTCGAAAATCTCGATTTAATTTAAAATTACTATGCTTATAAAAAAATTTTGATTCTTTAAAAATTCATTGAAAACGATTTGTATCGAATGAAACAACGATTATGTTCACTAATCATTTGCTTTTCGAGGATAGAAAATTAATTAATGATAGTTTAATTTACTAGTAGCAACAAAGTATATATAAATAAAGAAAATTCCTCATGCTTCATATTAATTATATTTGTATCAACATAAAACAAATTCTTAATGAATAATAAGTCAAAAATTTTCTTTTTCCAGTCACGTAGTTTAAATTCCCTCCTGTATTAATTAAAATTCGATCCAAATAAGGACTCAATTGATATAGTATATCGATTTTTATGTCTTTTCACGTTAGATTAAGTACTGAAGATACTTTTCGTTAACTGAATATATTCTGGAAAATTTTGAGATCTTTCTTTGAAGCCTGCCAAAATTTGATGGATAACACTCTCGGAAAAAAATTCTGTCTGTGAAGTTTCTGTTAGTTAAAAATGATTTATTACCGTCTATTATCATCAAGTCGTACTATTTTATTTTCGAGGCATTTTTACGTCAACTGTATGAAATGATTAGCATTAATTTACATTATTATATGCTAGAAAATTTGGGTTCCACATTTTTTAAAACTGTAAAGAAAAAAATCTGGAATATGAATGTGACTTCAAATTTAAACTGGGTATTCTTGAAAACGGGGAGAAAGTATGGCATAAGAAAAAATGTCCCTAAGTGTATCAAAAGATATCGCTGTTAGCAGCATAATGAAAGTGGATTCGGTTACAAGTGGCGTTTTGAATTGCATTGCGACGGCTTAGGTATAAGTTGAACCAACGGGGTTGGGTAAGAAAAACCAACTGTACTGTTCAATGTGTATGATTGTTTAAGTTTTTGACGGAAAAAACAACCAAGTTATTTAACAGTTGTTGCACTGTTAGTGAAAGGCTCATCCTTCACGGTAAGGTCCTACCACATTGAATGGGAAAAAAACCATTTTAATTGTCCTTTACCATCCTCTCTTCACTTAATTCTTTGTGCGCAATGTAAATTCTTCAGAAAAAAATTGGAAAGGGTTTACGAACCTTCAAGCTTTAATCCACTTTTTTTATATTCAACCATAATTAAATCTGGCAATTAAAGTGGACTATGGGGGAAAAACAACCTGCCAAGATATGAATTTTCGATGTCTATGTCATTTGTCCACTGGAAGCATTTAGCTTTGGAAAAAAACTGTTTCCGCCTGGTACTCCGATTCTTGCCTCACCTAAAAATTTGTGGACTAAAAGTTTTTTTCCCACCCTTTTTTTCAACGCTAAAATGTAAGAAACTTGCCCGGTTTTAAGTTATCCCAATTCAAACAGGAAAGGGGAATTTTAAACTATTTATCTAGGTTTAATTTATAATTGGTAATGATATTTGTTCTTGTGGTCTGGATGCTGAAACAGGAACTCTTATTTATTCTTCAATATTTTTTTAAAAGAAAATTTCAAAAAAATTAAAAAACCCTTAGGTATTTCCTGGTCACCTGTTTTGTCTTTGTTGGTCAATTGTACTGAAAGCCTTAATGCCTTAAGAAAATTTTTTTACTGTATAGATTTTTAAAGTTTTGTGTGTAGAGGTTATATTTCCTTCCTTTCTTTATTTTTGTGTATTTATTCTCTTCCTTTTATTTTATATTTGTCTTTTAAATGAATTTTTAATTTTGTTTTAAATTTTATAATGATGTTACCACTTACGTCTGTAAGCCTCATGTTATGCAATGTGGTGCGTGAGGAGTTTTGCAAATAAATTTATTTAAAAAAAATTTGTCTTCTTGGCCAAACACAGCATTAAAAATCAACAAAAAATCGTCAATGATTTTTTTCTTATGCATGCCATGCCGTTTTCCTTTTCTTTAAGTATATTCAGCTCAAATTAGAAGTTATTTCTAGCAGTGGTTCTTTTTTTTACAGAATTTTAAAAGTGGAACTCTAATTATCATCACCCTGTATACGAAAGATTTCTATATTTCTTTCAAAACATATTTTTATAAAAACTTATCAGAAAACTTCGGAGTAACTACAAAATGGAAACAATAAAAACAGCAGTCTTATTTTTAAAATAATTTGTTAGATAAAAAAAAATGCAGGAAACGAAAAAAAAAAAAACTTCTTAATATAGAAAATTAAAATCACAGTGGAAAAATTAATTATGTTACGCAATAAAAAACATGAATATCAAAATCAGTATTTTACTCGATCGTAATAAAACAAAAATTAAGAATCAAATAAAAATGTAATCTCAATAAAAAAAAAATTCTTTCATAAAAACATATAGTTAACTCCCAATCCATATATCTTAAACGTCTCCGTCAAAAAAGAAAAAAAAAATGGAGAAAAAGAAAAATTTCTCTCTTTAAGGAGTCTTTAAACATCAAAAACCAAGTCGCATAAATCTAAAAAACTTGCCAGAAATCTAACTTCCCAAAATAATCACCGCTTCTCTCTTCTTATCTAAAATAATACTTAAAGTGGAAAGAAAACCCCGACCAATAGCAATAAAAAATATTTCCCCCGACCGACATTATGTAAGAACGATATGGCAACGAGAAGGAAAATCTAAATTTCGCGCGCTTTTGATGTATGTACTCTCATTTTGCTTTTATGGTGATCTTTCTAATTTCGGCGCTATGAGTATAAATTTCATCCCCTATTTATGTTAATGACGCTGTTTCAGTCGGGATTTTTACGACGTGGTTCAAGAAAATAATAATAATGACCGTTTGGGGGTAGAATTCGGCACCTGTGCTGCTATTAAATTCGAATGAAGTGGTTGATAAAATGGCGGCGGCTTTGGAACTCAAATCCGCTTTTTGGAATGATGATCGCCATTTGTGTCCATTTGGTTTTGCTTTATTGTTTGGAGGTGGTGGTAAAAAGTGGTGGAAAAGGAGAGTTGTAGATGAAATTGTTAGAAGATTTATAGAGGATTGGGGTAGAGGGGAGATTTTAACATGGAGTACACATGCTTATGGATTTGTTTGAAATTTTATAATTAAAAAGAGGGCGTATAAGCTTTAAAATTATTAAAAAACTGTCAATTTTTTTTAAAAGAATGTTAAATCAAATTTAAAAAAGGTAGCATTCGAAATTATATATTTTAAGTATTAGATTGTGGCAAAATATTTTTTGAAGAAATTATACAAAGGAATCTACACAAGATGATTCATTTTTTTTAATATGTTATAAAATTTTAAATAAAAAACGACCTGAAACTTTTATGTTTTTTAAAATATTTAAATTATCCATATATTTTTTATGTGTAATGATAATACAATGAGATAAGTTCCACTCTTTAAACAACTTATGCGTAATTAGACGTACAATTCTTTAGTGTTTTAATTTCAGTATTTTGAATTTCATTTTTTGATTACATTTAACCGTGTTTTTAAAAGGAGCATAAAGGAAAAATTTTATGTATTTTTTTTAGATTATAAATGATAAAATTGTTTTGGGAATTTTGAAAAAAATTTTAAAATACAATATTTCGGTAAAACAAACAGAATAACCTTTTTCAAATTTTTTTGGTTTTTTATAATAATATTTTGCTTGTATATATAGCCTGTACGAATCAACTATGATTTTTTTGAAAAATTAATGTTATTTTAAGTTAAAACCCCATTAAATAATTATCCGGCGGTTTTTTTAAAAATGCTTCCCTCTGTTGCGTAAAATGGATAAAACCCATTTAATTATATATTTCAAAATTCTAGTTGAGCCTCTGTAAGGGTTTGGGTATCAGGCAAAATATTATTATTAAAAAAGCATTTTTTAAAAAAGAAGAATATTTTAAAATGGGTCATTCTTTCATTTTTTAAAATATTGTACTTAAAAATTTTATTATAATACTATTCAAAACAATTTTATGTACATTTTCTAAATTAAGTGACACTAAAATAAAAAAATATCCATTTATACCCTTTTAAAATCACCGTTGGTTCGGAAAAAATTAATATATTTATAATTTCCTGCATATTTTGTTCCAAAATTTATTTCATTTCGTTAAAAAAAACTTTTGAATAAATTCAAAACCCAGCAACACTAAATTGCAAAAATTTTCTAAGCTAATGATAATTAATCAATTAGTTTGAATAAAATTAGTTAAGTGGAATCATTGATAATACAATATAGAAATATTGCATTATTAATGATGTAACAGAAGAATGATGTATTCAATCATTGCAGATGGAAATATTAAATGATAGTCAGACATCACTTAAAAAATCATCTCTTATTAATTCTTTTAAAATGGAATACAGCATTTCTTTCTTAAGCAATATACATAAATGTATTTCGAAATGTAACTTATAATTTATTTAAAAAACGCCGTTTTCATTTTAAATATTCAAAATACCTATCACATTACTTAAAATTAGTTTGAGACTGAGGTATAATTTCGAATCGATGTTTCGAAATGGAAAACTTGCTTGATTTCTGATTTATATATTATTCTATCGGATTATTCATAGCGATACAAAAAAATGTAGTTTTTTTCCTTCTTTTTTTTAATGTAGGCTCCAAGAGGAAGCATCAACGAACTATTTTGAAATTCTCATTTATGCACAGTATAACATTCTACAAAACTTAATTTTGAAATATAAAAAGAAAATCTTATATTTTTTTTCATGGTAAAATTTTCTTGCTATTTAATGTTATCGAATTCATTCTCGCGAACATGCTTTCGCATTAGAAGTTTATCACTAAGCTGAATAAAAATAGTGTTTCTTGATAAAGAAAGTCACATATAAATAATCGTAGTATTTGTCCTCAAACTATATGACGTTAATCTTAAATTGTTTTCATATTTTAACCTTTTTAGCGGTGTGCCCGTAAGACGTACGACCTGCCGAAAGTTGGCCGCAACTGGTTTGACCGTACAGCGTACGGGCACTGTGTGTGTGTATTTTCTTTCTTTCTTTGATTTGCAGCTTATTTTATATTCTTATGGTGGATGATTTATAGTTAGTATTTTGAAAAACATTTTGAAAAAACCCCTCGATTTAAATTCTTGATCAAAATCCCCGTTTTCTACATTTTTTTCTTTGGGCAATCTTGATCTAGTCTAGGGGTAAAACCCCAGTGGCTGGGGGTGGTGTACCCGCTTCCAAACGGGTCGGGGTTAAAAATCTCGGGGGGGAAAAGGTTGACTCACCATCTCTTCGTGGGTCGATATGGTACAACTGCGGGAACTGGGGGGTTTCGCAGAAACATCAAAACTTTCCCCAGATGCATCCCAGCACCTACGGTCACGTAAACTGAGATAGGCATAAAAAAAGCTTGGCCCTCATGAGATGTTGCACTTCTGAGTTCAGTTCAGTTCGGTTTAGGATGGCACATCTTTTAATTTATCCGCAAGGCTTTTAAAAGGGGTTTGAAAAAAAATCTTAGCTTACACAAAAAAGAATCCACGGCCCCTAAAGGGGGGTACCCCCCCCCCGGAAAAACCCCCAAAACCCAAATGCTCTATACCGGAACTTTTGTACGGAAAAGGGGGAAAAGTTGCACTGTAAAAAAACCCGACCTATTGGCAACGAACCTGATTTTGCCAATCAAGTACGGGGGAAAACACCGGCACTCCCGCCAACATAGATTGGGCCGGGATAGTTTAACGTGCATCAGCCATTTTTCCAAAAAGCGGTTTTCCGTGGCAACAGAGCTTGAACTCATAACACGCCGGTCACGACTCCGTGACCGGGAACTAGCCGGGGCCACAGGTAAACAAGGATGATACATCCCCCGGATTCCAAAATTTTTTTCCCTTTTTTCGCTCTCCTTTTTATCGCTATTTTATATTATTTTTTTCTGCTTATCCGTTAAGAAAACAGTTAGTAACAATTTACATACAAGTATATTAAGTTATTGGTGAACTAAATATTTTTTGTCGCAGTTAGTTTGAATCAACAAAATCAAACAACTAATATAAATACAGTACATATTAATATTTTAAGCCTCAACATGTACTTTTATAACAATACATGAGTTCTCTTGTCATAATTTATAGAACATAACAAATTTGATTATACATCCATTACTTGTGTGTGTATGCTTTAAAAAAATAATTCTCCAAGACTTCCATTAAAACAAAATGATAAAAGTACTGATACACAGACAAATAATTATAAATATCACACTCAAAATATAATTGTTGAATATACAAACTAAAATGGGAATTTCCCCCTTTAACCCGACCGAAATTAGGTTTTTTGGGGGATTCTTTTGGGGAAACATTCAAGCCCCATTATGATAAAACCACCAACACAAAGACATATAATTAAAAAGTCCAAATCGATACTCAAAATGGAGCAATAGCACAGTTTGGTCCCAATTCGGGTTTTCGAAATGCATATTTAATGCGTACATCAAAAAGAAATTTGGGAAAATTCCGGCAGCCCAGAGGTAGCGGGATTTTTATGTTCACCCAAATTTCGCGGGGTTAATAAATTCTTGCCGAAGGTGATTAAATTCGAATTAATCGCTGATGACTGCCATTTTTATGCGTTTGGTAAGCTGCATGAGAGATAGCCGGCGCACGAGAAACGATGTACTTTACAGCCTCTAACAAGAACATCAAAGACTTTAATGACTGCCCATGAAGTAGCACTGGCGTCGATGGCACAAGAGTTACGGTTTCATATTCTTGAAGGGAAAAAGATCAGTTCCGTGGTGTTTGAAAATTTGTGGGGAAATATCCCTACTCCTCGTCGGTTTTTATTGCATTTTGATTTTTTTTTGCTAAGTTGTTTTTTAAAGCCAAAATGCGTCTAAAATTTTTAATTCCCCTTTTCAAAGTTCCTTTATATTATAGGTGTGCTGTTTTTAATAGGCTCTTAGACTTTTCGAATATAATTAATTTAAAGCTAAATGGAAAGTTTTTCATAAAGTTTAAAATGGAGATAGGAATCAACATATTGAGAATGCAGAGGCAATCTTTTATTATTTAGATTCATTGTTTAGCCTACTTTTCGTTATAAATTCAATACTGATGATTGTACATTGTGTAAAAGATTTAGTGGGAATCGTGATTGTAAAGGAAAATTTTTTTATATGTCCAGGAAAAAGTTAGGGAAATTTATCAAATCCTAAAGGGGAAAGAACCCTTTAGGTTTTTAAAATAACGTCTCTTTAAGGGAAATGTAAGGGGATTTGAATAAAGACCCTAGTTTTCAGTGAAATGATGAAATAATATTGTCAATAGTTTAAAAATTTTTATTTAACAAAAAATTGCATTATTAAAAGTAAAATAAAATAATACAACAATAGTGAATGAAATACCAATTATTTATTCGAAACTAATTAAAAATAATTTGAAAATTTGGGTGGGATTTTTTTTACGTATATCATCTTTTCCCCTCGGTTGTTTCACTAAAAAATCAATCCTATGTTTCCTATGGTGCCTTTTTTTTAAAAATAAGGGGTTGATATTTGGGGACAAAAAACCTGTATGGGTTTAAAATACAAGGACTCGACCCCCCGGTGTTCCCCGATAACATTTATCAATGCAAATACTGACTGTTCATTTCATCATTTCCTGAAACAATCAGGATTTGATAAAATCACTTCTTCAGGAAAAGACCTTGGAAAGTTATTTTTAAATCTATAAGTGATCATCTCCCTTCGGGATTTGATGAAATACCTAATTTCGCTATTTCCCTGCGACATATACATAAAGTGTAGTTAGTAAAAACGGATCGTACAATGTTGAATTTAACAAAAAAAATCAAAACAAGTCTGGGTCCCCCCACCTTCCAGTAAATTGTCAAAATTTTTACGTCTATGAAACACGTGTTATACATTTTCAGTAATTTCCAGAAGTAACGATAAGATCTTCAATATGTCACCAACTACTTGGCTGTATCGCCAATACTTCACTAAGTCTCCATTCAAATGCCATTATAATGTAAGGGACGACGTTTCTTGCGAATATATTACAATTTTTATCATAAAATAAATACAACAGGAAGTAATATTAACGTATTAAACATCCAGATATAAACTATTTACAATACTTTAAGATGAAACAATAACTTTTTATTTGAGCAATGAGTATGAACAATTGTATAATTTGTACAATGGGGGTTGGTTCTTCATTAGACGGACCTCCCCTCTCTAGTAATAATAAAAAAACTTCAGAAACACATGTATACTTTACTTTTCTGTTGTTACCTCGAATCCAAATAACCAAATAAATCCGAGTTCTTGAGTGATAGAGGGTTAATAATACATATTACATACCAATCAGACCGCGTTTCACTTTGATAGATCTATGTTAAAAATAATAAATCATATCATAAGAACAGAAACCGTACCAAAAAAACCCCAAGCCGCAATAAATCCTACTTATTAAATTCTCTCAGTGAAGGGCGTGTTTGCACAGACCCCCCACACACACATACAGAATAACTTATTCATCTCAAGCCCTCATCTAAAGTCTTAAACACGAAACCCTCAACTCCAGGAGCTTAAATAAAAACACGATTTTCTTGCAAACCTCCGAAGTTATCCGTCCTCAGAGAGCAGCGAAAGGAAATAAAATGTATTCCCCAGAGCTCTGTATAACACCATTCGGCCGAAATTTAATCAGCCAAAGCCACAACGGGAAGGGAACACTCTGGGTATATATATATAAAACACACAAATGAACCTCTCATTGTTATGTTATGGATGGAACCCCGAGGGATGCATAATATTCCCTTTTTCCATTACTCTTTGACCAGTGGTCACGAAATGTTCTGGAAGAAAGGCTGATATGAATGTAATAGGAGGGAAAAAAAGGGTTTATAACAATAATTGGGTTGGACTTAAGTAGGTACGATGTACATAACAACAAATTAAGGGAAATACCCAGTGTTGAAATACGACACCTAGGTAAGGAGTGGGGCATGTGATGCGTCATTAGGCGTTTTCGTATATGTTGATTTTGATACGAGTATTAGAAAGTCGTGTATTTACTTAACGAGAATGAGTCAAAGCAATTAGAAATATAAGATAGACAATAATATAGAAAGGTCAATAATTACATATATATATGTATGCATATACTTTATTACATCGATTTTAACTCTATATTAGTAAGTAGTCTATTAAAATTTATCGTTATATATTAATAGTATTCAGTGGCGCACACAAGGGGGTCCAGAGTCCGACCCCAAAAGCCCTTGGATTTTTCCGATTGGTTATAATTCTAAGTATATAATACGTAAAATTTAATTAAATATTTGTTATTAATGATTAATTTTATTATTTAATGCTAATTATTTATTCAATAATAAGTTTTTTACTGTGTTTTGTTCCTGAAAATCGACAAAATCAAAAATAGCATGATATAAGAATGGTGAACTTTCAACCCCGGACCCTCCTCCCCCTTGAAAAATTCCTGTGTGCGCTACTGATAGTATTGTATATTTTATTTGGTAATAATTATATTTCTATACCATCTCTTCTTTTCCTATGGCTCAGTGTACAGGCAAATTACAGGTGAACGTTGACTAGTCACAAAACTTTGTTTAAACCTGCAATCTTGGTTCCTAAGGCCAAAAGTTTGCTATTTTACTACTGTGGCTAATATTTCTTACTGTCTTGACTGGTTATACTTGGGTTTATAACTATTTGTATATACAGTCAGACCTCTATATAACGAAATCGCTAAATCCTCGAAAATAGTCCGTTATATAGAGGTTCATCTTTTAATATACTTTATAAACCAGATAAAACAAATTTTAAACTCATAAACACTATATATTAAAAAAAGTCATTATTCATACCTTTTTTTAAATTAATACATGTTTATTTTATATACACTGGTGTGCAAAACTTAAGCAAAAGGTGGGTTTATTGCCATAACTTCACGAAAAATCATCTGAGAGACTTGAAATTCTGAAATGGGGGGGTATTATGTACGTAAGGATGACGGCATTGGCGCTAAAAAAGGGGAATACAACGCATACGGTATGGAGTCAAAAAAAAACAAGCTTTTTTAAACCCCATAGTATTGTCCATGATTGTCTACCCAACAGGAAGAACAACAAAGATATTCCTTTAAATTTGGTTTTGTCCCCCCTTTTACTACAATGGTTGCTTCGCACCGTCCCCCATACCAGAACCAGCTGGTGCAACTTTTTCGGGTAGGGTGCCCATTCCTCAATCAACATCTGTTTGAGTTGTTGGTTGTTCCCCGGATGATGAAGCGTGGGCAATATTCCCCCCCCAAAGCATCCCAAAAATGTTCGATGGGATTTAAATCTGGGGACACGCTCCGTCCATTCGGTGATATTTTCCCCCAGCAGCCCCCAACAGCAAGAGTGCGATGGGCCCGGGCATTGTCATCCAAAAAAAGAAGTCTGGGCCAATGGCACTTCGGAAAAAGCCCACAGGGGGAAAAGTACCTCCTCCAATAGGACCCCCGTTACAACCCTCTGTCGAAAATGTGAAGCTCAGTTCCCCCGTTCAGCATAACCCCTCCCCAGACAAGAATTCAGGACCACCGTAAGGTGTTTTCCTTGATTTACGGGGATAAAACCGGGTCAGATCTCTCTCCAAATCAAAAGGGTTGAGAATCGTTTTGGTACTGAACCGATCTCACCGTAAAAAGGCCGACTCCCTTGATCAGTTGTCAGTTTTGTGCTTCTGGCCCACTGTAAACTGGCCCGGTCCAACTTTTTAACGGGGGGCAGCCAGGACGGTGGCGAACAGGCCCCTTTTTGAAGGGAGTCGGCCACGTAAAACCCCAACCCTTGTGACCCGTTGCTGTAGAGTTTCTGAGCAATGGCGCTTGCTGACTGCTGTCGACCTCTTTTCACCTGCAGGATGATATATCGGTAATCCCTTGCGTTGCGTCCTCGGGCGACCACCACCACCTTTCTAACAGCTGTACCTGTGGTTTGGAACGCTTTCCAAACGCGCGAAACGACACTTTTTTTGATTCGAACTCTGCAGCTACTGGTGACAGTACGCCCCTTTTCCCCCAGCCCGATCATTCTTCCACGTGTGAAGTCGTCCCGGTGATTTCTTCTAGCCATATTTCACGAACGACTACGGCCTTTCAGCGAATATGTTGGCGTCTCCGTCCCCATTTTATTCTACTGGTGAGCAGTGCGCGCCGACATCACGCTTTTGCGTACGCTCACATCGCTTCTGACGTTTTGTTCCTGATATTTGCATACGCATGACGTTTCTAGGTATGTGTTCACTGTATTGATCTCCAGACCTCTTTTTCTGCAATTTCATGGCTATCTGCTAAATTTTTACATTGTTGCTTAAGTTTTGCACACCAGTGTATTTTACCCATCAAAAAAGAAAGAAAGAAAAACTGCAAGGAAAACAAGAAAAAAAAGAATGTCGAAGAATTCACTGTATTTTCAATATTAAAAAAAAATAATTTTATACTAAAATTAATAAATTTTAAGGACATTTTATATAATTTAAAGCATACACAAGTAATACTAAACATACATTATTTTATAATTAGTACGCGGGGACACGGGGGCGCACTCTATGCGTAAAATGAAATTTCCCCTGAAAATATCAGTACGTGCATGTTTATGAATGAATGTTAATGAATGAAGCCCAGTAGCCTAGTGGCAGCGCATCGCGCTTCCAAGCTTGCTTCCACGCCAGAGGTCTGAAGTTCAAACCCCAGTAGGGAAAGGTCGACTCAGCCTTTTATCTCTTCAGTGGGTCAATAAATAAGTATTAAGCTTGCTTGGGAACCAAACACTGGGGGTTTCGCATCAGACTGGTCACCTGACCGGGACATCTGTTCATGCGCTTCAGTGCCCAATGTCACGAAAACTGAGAAGGGCTAAGTAGACTTTGACCCGCCATGGGCTACTGCATCACTGAGTTTAGTTTAGTTTAGAATGTTTAAAAGGCGCACTATAAAGCAACACGAGGGCTACTGCCAATGGTCCTCGTAATTTTGAGCCTTGATCAAGCGAGGAAGACAACACCTAAGCTAGCATCAGCTCTCCGAACTACCACACCCACCAACGGGAGGACATTGGTCCCCGACAGATTGAACGTGTTTCAGTCTCTCTACACGGCGGGTCTTCAGTGGCAATAGGGCTCGACCACATGATACACCGACTACGAGTTCGTGACCATAACCACTATGCTACCGCGGCCACTTGAAAAAATATCTGTACCAACATCCTCCTAGTTCATAATATTATTTTATCAATAGGAGAGAGTCAACGGAAATGACAAGGACACAAGTGATATAAGATTTTTGACTCACGTAAGTTTTATATACCTCCTCAAATTCCAACTATAAGAAGGGAGAAGCTAAAATTATAGTGTACAGTAAGATATATATACTGGTTCTCATAATTATAAAAGATAGAAAATATTACAAAAAAAATTGTGGAAACTATTTGGGTAAAAATATAATTTTGAAACCCAAATTTGGGGTATAGAGAATCGCGTTCTATTATTTTTTTTTCTTCCGATTAAATAAAAATGATCAAAACAAGTTAAAACAATTTTAACAAGTTTACCAATGTAAGGAGAGTTCAGTTTTTTATTTCTTTTTACAGTTATTCTTTGATTTAATTTTCTGTGGGATTTCCTTACAAGATGGGCAATGTGAGCCAATCATTTTGGCAAACTTTCAAAAAGTTTTTTTTCCCAAACTGTCAGAATTAATACCATCCCATGTTGCATAGATGTTATCTTCCAGCTCTATAAATGCCAGCTCTATAGCCTTTTATTTGCATAAGCCTTTCTAACAAGACAGGTTCAAACATCTATAATTTTTAGATCTCAGAATTTGATGGCCTAGTCAAAATACTGATGTTTCTTCTTTCAAACTTTTTTTTCCTTTTCTGCTGCTGTACAATATAACAAGAATATTCATCTTGTAGAAAAATAAAACTATTACTCCTATAGGTGAAAGCTACGCTAAGAGTTATAGGTTCGTAGATATTTTACAGTGTTTAGATTAAAAAGACAAGTATTATATAAGCCTGTTGTACCGTTGATTGAAATAGCTCTTTTATAGGGTTTTATTAAGGTTGAGATGATTTTCCGGTTGTGCCACACGAATGTAAAAGATAAAAATTTTTAAAAAAAATATTTTTTTAAGAATTATTGAAATTATAACTTCTGTTTAAAATAAAATTTTAAAATTAATGACTTGGATGAACTTGATGAGAAGAAAAAATTATGTCCATCTCAATGTTTGTGAGTAGCAACCCAAAAACCCCCCAAGACAGTTTTAGTCGGGTTTTTTTGTCAACAATTCTGTACATAAATAATGCAGGAAAGGGAAAGGGATTGTTTTGTAACCAGAATTTGTGGTATCCTTGTTCACATTGGTTTAATCCTCATTTTGGGGTATTTCAATAAGATGCTCCTGTATTAGTATAGATTCCTCTATGTTCGAGATCTGAGTTAGTCCCCCCAAAAAGGGTTCAACACCCAATCGGGAATATAAAAGTGAATTAGTGTTATTTATTTAAATTTCCGTAAAAATAAAAAGGGATAAAATTTTTTTTATTTCCTATTAAAAGGTTCCGGGGGACCCTCAAATAAATTTTAATTTTCCATGGACCCCCTGAATAATATCAGGGACCACTTTTTGGAAACCACTTCTCAAGAAAATTATTCCCAGCTTATAATAAAAACGATGCAGGGAAGCAACACTGGAGTTAGACATTTGACAGAGACTCTGCGTTTCATTTACGTTACGCGACATTGTGATTGCGGAAGTGAATTTTGAATTATCATTTTTATGTGTTATTTTTCATTTTGTGATATTGTAAATTTACACAATTGTAGTATTGATTCTTGTTAGAAAAAAATTTACTGTAATTAATAGAGAATTCCAGTCTAACTTACGATTTATTCCAAAATAACTCGCCTGACAATTACATGGACCTTTCTGGTTTAAAAAAATATTTTCTGGATTTCACGCTCGTAGTAACATACAACAAAATAAAATAATAGCATTCGAAAATTTAAAAAAAAGTAGGCCGTACAAAAATTAATCGTTTACTCAAAAATATCTGGATAATAATTGTGAATAATTAAAACACTTACTATAATCCCCTAATTAAAAAAAATACTTAAAATTATTCTTATGGACAACTAACATATAGTAAAATTTTACATACATGTTTTATTTTGAGATGTGAATACGAGTATACATACAAATTTTTGCTAACTTTCGATCAAGTATTAATAAAAGAAATCAGATCTAACGCTTCCCATTACAAAGTACGTCAGAAGAATACACAAGTTTAAAAGAATCTATTCAAAGTAGATATGATATTAAATGTATTCAAAGGCTGTAATGCCATGATCTTCTGAGAACTTTATAGTTTTACGACTTCAAAGAAAATAAATTACTTTGCGTTTCGTAAAAAAAAAAGATTTCTTTTTAAAAACGAATAAATCCCTTCAAATAAATTCTTCACAAACTAATTAACAGCAAAGATTGATTAAGATTAATAATAACGTTTAAAAAGTCATTTATTTAGCATAAAGGAATTAGCTATTAAAACGATGCCTCACTGAAAATAAAACACTGTTTTCCCTCTAAAAATTCAGAGTATGATGTATCTGAGAAAATTTAAAATATGACTCATTCATCACGGGTGACATCTAGACGACCCCAATCCTGAATACTTAATCATTTCACTTCAAACTTTTGAATATGAAAGAATAAGTAATGTGTTTCTCTTCTGAATAATTTTACTAAAGCAAATTATTACGCATACATCATATAGGAAACGGGAAACTATAAAACTGTTTTAAATGGTATATCTGTATAACAGATGAATAATGCATAGCTTTTCAATCCAACAGGGACTTATTAGTACAATATAATCATCATTAATTGATCAATGATTTTTATCCTAAGCGATTAACTATCAATACAGCAAGCCTTAAAGTGGTAACATGTTATGTTGTCATAAATATTTAGTTTATGAATTTAAATATTGTTTTTTCCAATTCCTACTATTAGTTCACACTCTCCCTATATATATATCTTGTTTAAATTTTCAATTGTTTATAAAATAATTTTTATTCCTCCACCCAAGTTCAAGAACATTTTTTTAAACTTGTAGTGGAGGACACTTGATGCTAATACAGTTTTTTTTCAAATATTAATTCATTAATTAAACGTAATTAATTAATAAACAGTAACAAATAAAAATAATAGTCCTAAACCCTAAATAAAAAGGAAAATCATTCGTTGTGTCCCTGTAGCGCAATGGATAGAGCGCTGGACTTCTAATCCAAAAGTCGTGTGTTCGTATCCTACCTGGAATGGAATAATTTCTGAGAGTGGTTTATGAATGAATAAATAGTAACAAACAAAAATAGTAGTCCAACACCATATATAGAATGGAAAATCGCTTTCTATTTTGTCACATATATTGTGATTCTGACATATGTATTGTATATACAAATTTATACTAATTGTAGCTATTTAATAAAAAGTAACTGAAATAAAAATTTTCTTTGTTTACCTGAGTAGGATTTGACTTAATTTTTTTTTATATTACTTATTTATATATATATTTAGATCATTGTCTGTTAAAAAGACTATCTTGAATTCCAAAATAGATTAAATACAGGGAAATGTATTTCACAACTGATAAAACAGAACTGATGTTTATTTTTTAAGAGAATGAATCAAAGAAATTAGCAATTATTACACAAATAGCGTCATATTCCAAAAATTCTCTCAAAAAAAAGATTTATGCACAGTAACTACCAATGCCACGTAAAAGTTTTGAATTCATATATTCAAAGTCGAGAATCTTTGCACCCCGCAGTACACGGCGTATAATTAATCTTCAAATCCAATCACGGAGTATCAAGGCGTGAAACCTTTATTTCTCCATTTCTCTTACTACAAAAGAGCTTATTACCACTGATTAAATCAAACTCTGGAGAGCTTTTATTCGAACGGATTCGGTTTCAAACGGCGTCTGGTTAGTGATCTGGATAACGAGCCACTTCAACATCTGCCACATCCACACTTCCCGAAGAATACCACCCCCTCCTTTTCCCGTTGCCAGCGGAAAAAGTAAAGGAGCTACCCCTCGAAGCTGTGCTCCCAAGAGATTTATCAAAATTTAATTACCGTGCTGGTGGTGGTTAAAAGAAGAGAGAGAAGGAGTAAAAAAATATTCTGCAGACGACAAAGGATTCGTTTTCCACCCTCTTCGTGACCCTCACAACATTCACCCCCTTCAGGCGGCTATTGATCCCACCCGAAAGGGCCGCAGGGGATGAGGGCTAAAAGCAGATGAGGGATAGGGAAGGTAGCATTGTTTTGAAATAGAGATAAAAGAGAACAAGATAATAGTGTTTCTGTGTCCAGTTAGTGTAAATGATAGTAGATTGAGAGGGAGTATTTTTTTTACAACATAAAACGAATTTCTTGGGTCTATGATATTTATTTAATATATAGTAAACTTTACATCAAGTGTAATTATATTTTATCTATATGCATCTATGCACTTCTTTATACAGGGTCAGTAAAAATGATGGACCCGATCTTAAAGAATCCTATTTTCAAAATTACTGCATATATTGCAATAAGTGATACATGAATGTAAAAAGAAAGGTGTCAAGTTTTTTTCCCCAACAATGATCAACAACACATTCAAGATGGCTGTGATTGAAATCTAAGCATGGCTACAATGACACAGAAGTGTTTTTGTGTATTAGAATATGCACGGATTTTTTCACTTATTTCGGTGCAATGTGCATTTCAAAATCGCTAAGGAAAAAAGCACCAACCAATTGATGGTATCCTCAATTTAAAAAACAGGTTGTGCTTGTGTAAAATGAAAAGCAGCGGCCGGCCAAGCGTCTCAGAAGAAGCAGTGGAAACGGCGAGACAGAGTTTTGTTTGAAGCCCACGAAAGTCTACTAGAGTTACCATCTGTAAAGTTGGAATGCCTTAGAAAACGATATGGAAAATTTTACGAAAAAAATTAAATTTCAAGTCGTATCATTTGCAGTTGACACAACAAACAAAAGAGGAAGACAAGCAAGCTTTTGTGCAGCATCACGAAATCATTGACAGAGTGATGCTACAAAATGTATGAAACAAATTGGATCACAGATTGGACGTATGTCGTGTAACAAGAGGATTACACATCGAACGCTTGTAACAAAAAAACAAACTTGTATTTATCCTTACATTCAAGTATTACTTATAGTAATATGCGCAGTAATTTCGATATAATATGATTTTTTAAAATCGAGTCCATCATTTGTACTCCCCCTGTATATTATTTACATATTTGTTTACTTCTTTAACTAATTCTGCAATATAAAAACACAATAGCCATTGATGATAGACAGCGTTATTGTAGACAATTATAAAATAAAGACAAAACTTAAAATGGTTCATAACTCTCACACATAACCACCTTCTATCCCTCTATAATTTTGACATTGTATTGAATATAAAGTAGAGAAAATGTAATACTTGTTTTAATCTTTCTTTGTATTAGAGCAGCGTTTCTCAAACTGTGAGGCGCGCCCCCCTAGAAGGGCGTGATAACTCAACGAGGGGGTCGCGAGCATATTGAAAAGTCGAAAACAAAAGATTAATCAAAAAAATTATTAATTTACTGAAAGCAAACAAACGAAATACATTCTGACATAATAAAATATAAAATACGCCTATAAATGTATCAGTACTGCACAATGTATTTTATAATTCATTTAACAATACTAAATTAAGAACAAGTTTAATAATTAGCAGTGACCTCATGGGCTTGTCATATATAAAATGATGTATAAAAATTAACACGTATCTTGATAATTTGTACGTATTATAATTAATCCTTTAGCTATACCTATTAAAAGTTACGCCATTCACTCCCCAATGCCACTTTTTTCCACGTAGGCGAGCGTATGTGATGTATTAGAGGGGGAGGAGGTGAAAAGGAATAAATTAGTAAAACCTTTTCTGAACTAAGTAAATCCTTCACAAACACTATCAAAGTCCTTTTAATGTATTCCAAAGCCATCGGAATAATTTTAGGAACAGCAGTGCACAGAGTAGATCGTACTTCGGAAAGACGTACATATACGTCCGGGGCAATTAACACTTTGGCTGAGCGAGGCGTTTATATACTATGACGGTACTTAAGAGATTAAAGTCATATTGTAGCTTTGGCATCAAAGTATGGTATTATTGAATTCAATATATTGTTATTGTACGGAGGGGAGAGGGGCGCGATGAAAAATATGATTGAATATTGGGTCACAAATATTGAGAGTTTGAGAAACACTGTGTTAGAGTATATTACCAAATCCATAACTGCAAGGACAAATTCAGCAAGTTACAGTCATTATTAATTATGCTTTGAATTGAACTGGCATCGTCTAAGGACTGTATGAGTTATTAAGAGTTTTGAACCACAGCAGACGAGGGAAACACCAGAGATGTAATCGATTCTGCTATTTTTCACAACATACCTCGTGGTGACTTTGAAACTTGGTTCCGTTTTAGATACATAACCTCTTTTTATTCTATACGTTATACCTTCGGCGGAATCAAGATTCTAATATATCAAAAACTAAACATTTAAAATCGGTTTGAATATCTTTGGATAGTGATCTCTCCTGATTATATGCGACTACGTATAAACTGTGTGTAAAGATGCTTTTTTCAACATTAATGCGGTCAATATTTCACTTAATTTAAATTTTTTGTTTACAAAAAGTAGTTGTATTGACTGTGAATTATTATTTTGTTTTCAAATCAAATTTCCTTTTACCAACAGAATAATAAAGTAATTGCTGCATATCTCTATATATAAAAATGGATGTTTGTATATATGACCTCGCTTCACTCCAACACCGTTCAACCGATAACTATTACAAAAAAAATAGGCATATATATTTAGTTTTTGTGGAGAAGGGTTTTGAGCTATCCTCTCTGTTTCAGCTCTTCACCAGGAGAGGCTACAGCATATCAACTTCTGCACCATTCAATCAATCGCCAAGTAGCCAACACGGTCGCCAAAAATGATGTCAACTTGGCTATGTCGTCAACATTTCCATTGAATCGCCGTTATAATGTAAGGAACGGCGTTGCTTACGAGTTTTACAATTTTAACATAAAATAAATACAACAGAAAGTAATATTAACGTATTACACATCCATATTTCCACTATTTTAAGCATTCATTAGACACAATTTGTAACAATATCTTACTTTTGCTGAGCAGAGATCAGTTTAGGAAGGTGTTTTCAAAAATTGACCCACAAGGAAGTTACGGAGGGCGTTATAAATAAAAAAAAAATCTTTTTTATCAGCTATAAGACCTACAAATTTAACAAATATTATTTTTTGTTCAGCTGAGATTTGTAAAAAGCTTTTTTTTTTTGTTTAATTTGCAATTCACGTAAAATTTACTCATTAAAAACTTCTTTATCCTTCAATCTGTATTGTTTAATTTTTCAATTCACCCGTGCGAAGAACGGTTATAACAGCTAGTCTAATATAAGCTTGAATTACCACACATTGCTTTACATAAGGCTCACCCAAATGAAAGTGACATTCCTGTAATAACTGCGCAGTTTGAAGAAAAAGATGACTGTGCTTGCTCCTATAGAGGGCACAGAGTGCTGGGAATGCATGCGATATCTTCAGATCGCACCAGATGCGTATGTGATAGCGTGGGAGCACATTAAAAGGCACGTTAGCATCATGGATGCCCCCAAACGATATTACTGCACATGCTGTCACGTACTGCACCTCATTGCATGAACCGAGAAAGAATATCAAGAGCCGCTGACGTGGCAGGCTGTCCGGTGGGGTTATCATCTTGCATGATAATGCTCGTCCTCATGTGGTTGCGACGTGCCTAACACTGTTACGGCAGGCAATTCCTCCTGCGAGGTATTCGAACACCCCCCTTACAGCCCGGACCTCTCGCCACATCTTCGGTCTACTGCAGAAAGCTTTGAAGGGATATTGATTTCAAGACGATAATGAGGTTAAACCTTCTGTTGGAAATTGGTTCCCCAACCAACACCTGAGCTTCTTCACCCAGGGTATCCCTCATGTCGTGGACCGCTGGGACACTTGCTTCAACCTACAAGATGATTTGGTCTAGTCTATGTGTTATGTCTGTATTACTTTTTCTTTGTATACTAATTTATATTAATAGCATTAAACCATTTATCAAACTGACTGTAGTGCCACTTTCATTTGGGAGACCTTTATAACTACACGAGAGCTAGTAGTCATGGATATCAATTCTGGACTAAAAACAAGTAATGAGGACGACTCTTGAGCTGATACATATTTCGCCCGCCAAACTTACTAGCCAAGTCACGTGAGGATTTTAGTGTTTAATTAGCAAGCGATAGCCTCCATTTTTAAACGACAGTCGAACTGAATTGAGATTTGAATAAAAGAAGTCACTATTGTTATGTTTATTGATTTAATATTATTTGATTTGAACTACATATTTGCAGATTCAGAGATATGCTTTAGACAAATGAGCTAAAAAGAGAAGAAAAAATCCTTCATTGGTGCTTTCTATAGGTGGATTAGGTACTTTTCTATATTCTGCAATTCTAATTTCAATTTGCGAGGGAAAGATCACGCAACACCCTGTTTTAATTTGAATATTAATTATTGGAAAAATCCTGACCTTTATATAAGGAATAAAATTATTTTGTAGTTTATAGCCTTTTGTATAATTTTAAATCTAGAATTTTTGATTAGAATAATGTTAAATTTCAAAATAATAGAAGAAAAGCTGCTAGGTTGACAATACAAAAGTATACTAACTATATTAGACAACACAAAAATCTTAATATATATATTTTAAAAAGATTATAAAGGAAAAACTCATAAGTGTTGAAGGTTCGACCAGTAAATGTATGATATAAGCGCACTGATGGTTACCACTATATTATGATACCAAAAGGGAAAACAGGGACTTTTAAAGGCATGGACATATTGGGCCCAGGGCCTCGGCCTTGAGGGGAACTTCGCCTTGCTCTCAACTTTGCCATAATCAGATCATGATCCCCAAAAAATTTTAATCGTCAAACCTTATTTCCATACATAATTTCATAAAAGCTGAGGATTTCGAAACCTTTGTGAACTGGCCACACCTACAAGACTGTATTGTTATGTGATGATCCTCGTCTGTGTTTAGACCTAGGTCGAGTCAGTTTGTGCCTACGTTTGTGAGAGATTGTGAACGACGTACAGTTATTTGTAATGGGTTATCGTTTGTACTACTATATGACAATATATGCTATACTGTTCCCTTAAAGGAATCGTAGGTGGGGCCAGGGCCGCTTTTCCGCTTAGGCACGTTAGGGAGGGCTGTGGTAGCCCAGTAGTCAAGATATCGGATCTTGACAGGCATGCCATGAGTTCTAGCCCAGTTCCACTAAAGGGCTGCCGTGTAGGGGGGCGATGCACGCTTAATCTGTCAAGAGCTC
This sequence comes from Trichonephila inaurata madagascariensis, assembly GCA_019973955.1. Taxonomy (NCBI): domain Eukaryota; kingdom Metazoa; phylum Arthropoda; class Arachnida; order Araneae; family Nephilidae; genus Trichonephila; species Trichonephila inaurata. The sequence goes on along the minus strand of BMAV01027751.1, from coordinate 66,109 downwards.
AAACGTCCTCCCGTTGGTGTAGTGTGGTAGTTAGGTGAGGGGGTGCCAGCTCAGGTGTCGTCCTCATTACTTGACCATGGTTCAAAATTACGAGGTCCGTCGCCAAAAGCCCTAGTGTAGCTGAACAGTACGATGTTAATATTCACTCCCCTAGGCGTGCTAGGCACGTGTCCAGGGTGGAAAAAATTAAAGGGCGAAAAAAGAGGAAAAAATTAAAAATATAGCGAACGTACCATCAGCTAGCGAATCGTGAGAAACATTTCTGCCCTCAAGAGAGTAAAGACTGAAATGAGATCCACAATAGAAAATGAAAAGCGTAACAGCTTGATGTTGCTATGCACTCAAAATAATATTGCAATGGAAATTGATTACAATAATGCTATTAATGATTTGTTTGAAAAAATCATTTGTTTTTCGAATAAACATTCATTGAATAAGTACAATGACAGTAACTTAATAAAGAATAAGGCTGTCGAAAAGTAAAAACACAGTAAAACGATAAGCGTTGAAAAAGATGATAATTAATAAGTTGAAAACTGTTCATACACACACAATAATGTTTACTCTATACTGTAATTAAAAACGTTTCCATTAATTTACCTTACTAATTTACAAGAGAATAGGTGTTTCGTGATGCAATAAAGTAACAAATGAACGAAAGAATGGCCAAACCGGGACATTATCCTTTCCAAACAACTGTCAGTCCAGGACATGGGAGGTCCGCAGGTAGTGGATAACGGAAATATTATCCAAACAGCAAAAGCAAAGAAATGAAAAAGAGTAAGAGAGTTGAGGGAAAATTCTTCCCGAAACAAAATAGGAAAATTAAGAACTGGAAGAGGAAGGGGGTGCTCTGGAATAGAGAAGCTATTACAGTGTCTAGGACGCAGGAAAATGGCCCTGGGTGGGGTTTACTTTTACATAGAAGACCAGGGTGTTATGAAGTCATTGATGGAAAAATTATTTTAAGAATGCATGCTCCAAGAACTACTAGAGTGAGACAGAAAGTAAGTTCCCCTTTTGATTGTGGGTCAGGGTTGTGTGTGGAAGTCACATAAAAAACATAGTGTTGGAAAACAGAATCAAACATTAATGTTAAAAACCAACCGTATCCAACCAACTATGAACCACTCATTCTCCCACCAGAGGACGCTAATTGCGTCAGAGATAAAAACAACAGAAAGAAACAAAAGGAACAGTACTGAACAGAGGAAGAGATTTCGTCAAAAGATTTAGTGATACGCCTTAAAAAGTTTACCTCCATTTCTACTTATGTCGTGTGGTTATTTGTAAATATCTTATTACGTTCTTTAACAAAAAATTGAAATTAAAAAGAATTCAGATGTTATTTTTTGCAATATTAGGACCGGATCCACCGTATATGCTCTCTGCCCAAAGAAATATCAAAAAAGGTAGGGACATTATTTGCCCCGGGAAAGTTTTTCAAAAAATTGGGGGTATTTATTTCAATTAAAAAATAAGACATAACTTTATTTTTCTACATAAATTTCCAAGTACTTTTGAATTTGGCTACCCTTTATAAGCTTCCAAAAAAACCCCCCCGGGGGAAAAAATTTAGAGCTTTTTCATACGGAAAGGGTTTTTGCCAAAATTTTACTTCAGCATTGCTTCCAAAGCCCCTTTTCGGTGAGATTCTTCTTCAAAGCCAAAAAGAAAAATCCGGCGAGATCAGGACGGGGAGGGGTGGGGAAAACCAAGGGCATTGGTTTTGCATTGCAGTCGAAATGGTCTCGCATTGTATCCAACAACAGGCACCAGATCTGAAAAACCCCAGGCCCCTTTTTCAATTTTCAAATCAGCTGTCCAATCCCCCGGTAGGCACTAGAACCCGGTTCCAACCCCCAAAAAAAGTTACCAAATTAAAACGCTTCTTCGTATGAAAGCCTGATTTTTTCTGGAGGTTTTTTTGAAGCAAAACGGATGCCAAATGTGTTTTTGGGGACTTAGAGGAAAAAAAAATTACACTTTAACTTTTTAAGGGGTTTTTTCCCTCCAAAACCCCCATAAAGGGGTTTTTATGAAAAAATCCCCCGATTTGGGCCGGGGGAAAATTGAGTAGTTTTATTTTACTTTATTTTGAAAAAAAAAGTTTTTTTTAAAATTTAAAATTTTTTAAAAAAAAATAAAAAAATATATATTTTAACACTAAAAAACCCGGGTATACCTCCTTCGACAAAGCGTCAAAAGCAAAATAAAAAAAAAAATTTTTAAACCCGGACTTTTTTGATTTTCCTTATATTTTTTAAAACCAAAAAGGAAAAAAAAAAAACACACAATGAAAAAGAAGAACTCATTAGATGGCCATCCCCCCTATAGGCACCGCTTCCAAAAGCAAATATTTTCCAATTTAAACAAAAAGATTTTTTTAGACCTTCTGCGTTGAATGAGAATAAAAAAAAAGCAAGCGGGGGAGGGGAAAAAACTAAATGGGAGAGGGAAGAAAAGAGCTTTATTACGATTTTTCCCTCGCTTTTAGGGAAATAAAAAGAAAGGAATTCTGAAGAGAGCGGTGTTTTGTTTCGTTCTTTTCATCAGCTAGAAGAAGAATTTGCTTTTTTTTTTTTTTTTTTAAAAAAATTGGGCGGTGAAAAAATTAAGGGGGTTTTAAAAAAGGGGCCCCAAAATTTTTTTTAAAAAAAAAGGGGATAATTTTTAAAGAAATTTAAAAAGGGCAGCCATTTGAAAAGATTTTTAAAGTGAGTTTGTAAGATTTGGGAAAAAAAAGCCATTGTGGGCTGAAAAAAAAGGGGGCAATTTTTGGGTGAAATAAAAAATTTAAGGTTTCTATGCAGGGAAAAGCAAGAAGGTTCAGGAAATTGGGGGAAAAAAAGATAAATTTCTTTGAAAATATTCCGTATAAAGCTCCAATATTTAATTATTTTTTAAAAAAGAATTGATGAATTTTTGCAAGCCCACGTACGAAAACTATTTCTGTAATAATTCCGAAAACGGACCAAGGGAAAACTTTTAATCGAGAAATAGATGAGCAAAAATTAAAGTTTTAAATAGATTTTACGAATGGAACAGCAAGAAACGAAGTTTCGGTCCCCAAAATGTTTTAATGTTCGCGTGAAAAAGTGATTTCAGCCGTGAAAACTTTAAATTTAGTTACATAGTCGAGTTTCACAGGTCGTTACCGGTTTTAAAATAGTATTTGGATGTCGTTAAGCATTACGTGAAATCTGCATGTTCTAATCGTTAAGTTTTGATAATGTGCGAAATAATATTTTTTTTTCTCCCTTTCGTTCAAAATGGATTTTGAACGATTTTGTGGGAGGGAAAATTAAATGTTTAAAAAATGGGAAAACCGGATGTAAAATATTCTTGTTTAATGATTGGTTCTCACAACCCACCGAAGAGTGATTGAATTTCGAAAAACTTTCCACTTTTAACAGAAATATTTCTAAAATTAAACATTATTGTGCTTCAGATTCGTTTTGATTTGTCTTTTAAAAGTTTTTGTGGGTTGTAATGTACGCTAGAGACCAATGATGTTACAAATTTTGGTAGCTCTTTTTCAGAAATGTCAGAAAAATATATAAGGAAAAGCTTTTAAAGTTTGGTTGCTTTAACACTGTTGCATGAAAACAAACTTTCTTTTTTCCCCCTAGAAACAATCTTTTATAAATTGATTGAATTTAACTAGATACTCTTACTATACTACTATATGCTATTTTTAGTGGTAATAAAATGAAAAAATAATGTAAAATAAGGCTCAAAAATTAGTCAGGAAAGTTCAAAAGCCTTACGAACGTTTCCTAAAAGAGTTTAAGATAGAAAAAACAAGTTTTTTTTATAGATTAATTATTACAGATTCATCTTTAGCTCGCGGAAAATATTGAATACGTATCTAGTTCCGGAAAGAAATTTTAAAAAAGTATTAAAATACTGTAGTGAAATGCAGAAGCAATATTATGTGGCGCAAAAATCTATTCAAGAAACCCAATAAAAATAATGAAAAAAATAATAAAATAAAAATTTATATTACATGTTGTGCCATTATAGTAATTTTAACAACAATAATCAGATAACATTCATGATATAAAGTAACATCTTTTAATGTTCATAATATTTTTTGTCGTTTTTCAGCTTTTTAAAAAAAAGAAAAAAATTTAAAAACCAACTTTTTAATTCTTTCTAAGAAAAAAACCTTTTTAAAAAAAGTTGTTTTCCCAACCCCCCGGTCTGGGGATCAAATACTACTGGTCCGCACAAAGAAACATTAAATTTTTCCATTTTATTTATTCCCATTTTTTTCTTGGGTTTGGGCTACTTTTTTATGAAAATCATTTTATATTTTTTTGTTAAATAAATACATTCTTTTTTGGTGTACCCATTTTTTTTCCCCAAGGCACGTTTAAATATACACACATTTAAAAAAAAAATTATTAAACTAAACAATCAAAAAATAAAAAACAATAACGTCCCCCCCTCAGCGGTCGGGGTGTAAAATTATCCAACGGTGACCGGTCCGCGGCGAAAAAAAAGGTTGAACACTGTTTTAAAAAAGGTCTTTTTTATATTTTAAAAAAAACTCATTATTTGTATTCGTTTTATTAATTTTTCTTTCAAAATGCAATCCAAAAATTACTGAAAGGTATTGAATTAATAAGGTTCGAAGATTCAATTTAAATATAACCTTCAAATATATTATTTTAAGGAATCATCCTCAGTTTATTGTTAAGAAAACAAATTTAAAATTTAAGAAACTTTACGGGCAAACTATAGTTGAATAACCAAACCAAAAAAAGAGGTAAAGTTACAAGCTTAAGGACTACAAGTACATATCTTACTGAATCCCTTCTGATACATTTCATTGCATAGAATTGTCAAAACGAGAAGCTTTTTAGAAATCCTTTTGGCCTTTCTTCCATTTCCTCCTTTTTCTTCTTCTGATCACTGACATCGATAAACCCAAAAGGGCGAAAAATTTCTGCCATGAAATCTTATCCGTTTCACAGAAATACCTCATTTTTGAATCTACCGAGGGAAAAAGAAAAAGAAGAAAAGGGGAAAAAAATAGGGAGAAATCTGTCTCAAAGTTTCACTTTTGGGCTCGTATAAAAAATTGAAATCGGAAGTGTCACTTGAGTGATTGCTGCCATTAATAAAATAAAGTTGAAAGATTTGACTGCCTCACTTCATCGGCTCCAGTGACCCTTCGATTTTCTTTCTTTCTTTCATTTCTTCTTTTAAAGAAGAGAGAAAGCAAAAAAATGTAACAGAGTTATGGAGGGAAAATGGAGAAGAAAAGTTCCTGACTGGCTTTGAGGAAAAGCAATTCAGATTCAAGGTGCTTCCTTTTAGTGATTGTACCTACGAAATGAGAGCTTAAATTTTACATTTCAGAAGGAAAAGGCAGAAGTATTTTACTTAGAATTTCCTTTGTTGAATTGGCTTCTTAACTTGAAATTATAAAAGTTAGGATAGTCTTTGGATAAAGGATCACGGTATGCTGTATAGCTTAAAATGGTACTCTTTTCAGAAGTGCCCTTTAAGAAAATTAGAATTTTTCGTCTGAAATGTAATTCCTTTTTTGAAATTGTATAAGGTCAGGAAATTTTGCTCTGGCCTGTATATATATATGTGTGTGTATGTGTAATCATTCCCTCTAGTATCCTTTTAACTAACTCTTTTTAATAATATTTAAATAGGCTTTAATTCTTTGGTTCAAAACTAACACTTTAATCTTAATCGAATCAACTAGTATCGGAAATCCCTGTCCCGCCCATTTTAATCAATCAGATCTCTGATTACAAAGCAGTCACATGATTGTCACTGCCGGTATATAAAGCGAAAATCTTGTGTGATCGCTCTCATTGTCTGTTTGTTTTCACCATGTAATCGTCGCAATTTTTGTCTCCAGCTCGTCGTCTTGATTATGTGTAAATAGCTGCAGCTTTATGTCTTTGTGTGAACGTATGCTTATGTGTTGTCATAACCCCTTTGATATTTCAATTGAATATAAAGAATAAAATGCAATCTGAAGTGTTCTCCACTTATTCGAAAACGACCAACACCGGCCCATATATATATATACAATAAATTTGCCCACGAAAAATTTACATTTGATTAGAGGTGATAAAGTGGTCGTGGTCGAAAAATAAATGAGGATTGTTCGTGATTACATCATTTATTCGAGCATGCTTATCGTACAGTACCAAATTACAAGAGAAGGAATTATCCAAGTATCAAGTTTTTATATACAGGGAAAAACGCATCATAAAAAATATAGTCATAAGGGTTTTGGGGGAAGGGGAAAAACTAGTTTTTTATAGAAAAAGACATCATTGTTTAGGAAAAATTAAATTTTTATTAAGGCGCATGAAAAACCCCAAAAATCTTCAGTAGCGCACACAGAAATTTTTCAAGGGGGGGGCCGGGGTCGGAAGTTCACTATTCTTGTATCATGCTCCTTTCGATTTTGTTGGATTTTCGGGAACAAAAAAAGTAAAAAATAATTATTGAATAAATAATTATAGATTAATTAATAAAATTAATCATTAAAAAACAAAAAAACTTAATTAAATTTTACATACTATATACTTAGAATTACAATCAATCGGAAAAAAAAAAAAAGGGTTTTTGGGGGCCGGGAAACCCCCAGGACCCCATTGTGTTGGGCCCCTGATGATCTTATATTTTGGGAAACGCCAGTAAATCTATCAGAAATTCAAGGTCTAAAGAATAGTAAAAACCAACATTTTTTAATGCTTTAAAAAAGATAAATTGAGACATGTTTCCCCAAATAGGGTATTTGGGTTTTTTTGAATTAAGTTATAAATAAAGGAGATTCCCAATTTGAGTAGATATCAATGTAAGTTATTACTTATATATATATATATATGTGTGTGTGTGTGTGTGTGTGTGTGTAATAGCTGATATTAGTTTTTACTTAAAATTCTAATCTTACTTATTTTTCTCAAAATTATATAATTTCGATCACATTTCTTTGTAGACTCGTCTCATTTCATCTCGCATTAAATGATTAAAATCTATTTTTTTGACAGATTTATTCATGATTCCTCGTTTAAAAGATTAGGTTTCGAATTTTCGCCCGATTTATTCGCGATTCTTAGTAAAAAAAAAAAATATCTTAATAGCTAACACACGCCTTAGAGCGCGGTTAAAATTTTTCCCAAACACGCTTACGTAATTTCTTAAGAAAACTAATATTTCCTTTCACTTGAAAATGTGTGACTAAATATTTTACCATCCCATTTTGTTTCTTGTTTTTCCTTATAATTAAATCTAGTAAAGGGATAATTGTCTTCTTGCTTGCCTGTTACTTGAGCATAGAAGTTGCACAATTTTCTTCTGCGATGTTAAAATTACCAAAATAAAAGATGATTTAATCAATATCAAGAATCTTTTGAACAGCCACGACCATTTGAATACATTTAATAAAATGAATGCATCTTTACCTTATTCACACATATACTCGTACATTAATGCATTTTCAATAATACTCTAAGTGAAGTTTGTTGTATTCATATTACATTTTACTTATATAAAAGTATTCACTACAATATGTGATGCATTTTTAAAAGCACTACCTATTATGGCGTGAAGTGAGAATCTATTTAAGGTTTATTACATGCCATATAAATAATAAAAAAGATTAAACATATTTTTTAAATTTTCAGCATTATAAAAATTTCAAGAATTATTAATTACAGGGTTTAAACATGGAAATTGAATAAAGGGGAAAACACTCCTTTTCCCCGTGTGGGGTCAAAAGAGAAGTTGTTGGGCGGGGGTCCATTCATATCGTTTTCCCCCCTTTTCCACCCCTAATGTAAGATTTTAAAAAAAACTTGCTCCTTTTTTCTAAGGGTTTTGTCCCCCCCAAAATGCCGCTGTCCTCAATGTGAAAAAAAAAAACGTAATTTGTGCTTTAATCTGCCGATTTTGCTCATAATAAAAAGGGGGTAAAGCTATTCTGAAGACGTCATTACTAAATCAAAATTGATAATCTTTTCCCCTCCGGCCAACACTACTTTAATCTATTTCAAAAGTCGGTAGGATTTGGGTGTTCAAATCACCCGGGTCACCAATTATGGGTGAAGTGAGAATTTTTTAAGGTTTTTTACACGCCATATAAAAAAAATAAAAAAGAATGATAAAAAAAATTAAACATATTTTAATTTACAGCATTAAAAAAATATTATACGAATTACTAATTACTTAGGTTGAAACATAGAAATTGAATAAAGGGGAAAGCACGTCTTTCCTCGTGTGGGGTCAGAAGATTTTTAAAGAGCGAGTGTCCGTTCATATCAGTTCCCCTTCTCCTGCTCGCCGGTTGGTTCCAGTTAAGAGGAATTAGGTGGGTGCCGAGGCACGCCACACCTATTATGTAAGTGTATATAAGGGTAGGGTTTAGGGGTTGAAACCCCTATCATTCACCAAGAGATTTTAAATTTTTAGCATAAAAATTATGTCTCGACGCTTTCGTCTACGTGTTTTTTTGAATATAATCTCCTCCCATTAAGACTGTCTTCGGTAAAAGAAGGAGAGCTCTAACTAAACGCGAAGCACATTTTCAGACAGAAAAATGATCCTATTTCCATGGAAATTTGCAATATTACAACTCGTACCTCTGTTAACAATATAGTGTTTTTAAAAATTTCATAATATTCCGTGAATACTTTCTTTTTTGTTTTAATACGTGAAGGCAAAGCCCATTTAACATTACGGTATAGGATAAAAAAAATGTGAAACACATTTTATACCAGAAAAAATGAATCAACTCGGTTAAAAAAGGGAAGTATGATAAAAATACTGCTCTCTAAGGGATAGTGAAGCCAGAATATCATATTAATTTTTCATTTCTTTTATATCTGAAAAAAATGTTCCAAATTCGGGTCTGATTCATTAACATTAACAGAAAACAGCCATAAAGTAATCTGCGTACGCCACTGTATGAAATAAAGTAGCCATAGAATTCTTAATCAATCACGTTATAGTTCTAATGCAGCAAATCTGAGTCAATTGCTTAAGAAATAACACTAGTTTCTAAAAAATCAATAACAAATTTTTAAAAATCATGATAAACGGATAAAAATTACTAAGTGATCTCGTGACTTTGTACTACATTCAAGTGATGTGGAAGACACTTACCCTGCTTGACGGGCTCCACACTTTGTCTTTTTCTGTAACATAACCTCTGGGTTCTTTGACGGCCAAGATTAATGGCAAATCTTTTCCAACTTAAATCCAAAAATTGAAATGCAATTGAAAATGCAAATAAGATAGCCTTTTAAAAGAACAGAAGTTTTAGTAGCCGGGATGGCAATTTGAGAAAGCTCTGTTTGGAAAGAGATAGAGGTGTAATTTGACGGCCTATCAAAAGATTACAGATTCACAACCATTACTACAAAGATGCATACACTATTGCACGCGTGTCTAAAAGTCTCTCTGAAAGTGATTGAACCTTTGCGTGATTCAAGGTAGGACTGATTACTTGATATTAGAACTCGTAATATTATCAAATTGAAAGTAGGCGGATGTATAATTATTTATATAAGTGATTCAAGTTACATAATCGGGTTTGCTTCACAGCTACGTGTCTGGTTTATTATAAAGCAATATAAGTTTATCAATTTATTAGAAATTTAAGTTAAACTTCTTAATAAGTCATATTAAGGGAATTCTAAAATGTCGATTCATTTCGAATTCCCACACCTCGAATTCACGCTGACAACCCAAAGATATGGTCCGCCATAGAACACATTCATATCACAATAGCTTAACCTCCCTCTCCAAAATACCATTCTCCCCTAACGGTAGGACTTTCAGCCACGACAGATTTAACGTGCATCATCCTCTTCTACAAGGCTGATCTTCTGAGGCACTAGGGATCGAACTCATGACACGCCGGTTACGAGCTCGGGACCTTAACCACTCGGCTACTGTTAAAACCCCAGTTCATCGTCCCTTAACGAAGATTATTCACGCCAGAAAAATTGTGGTGACCTATATTTTTAAAAGTGTTGTTTTTATCAGGCGTATGAACTCTTTGAATCGAGTGGCTGGCACTATATCCAGCTCTGAACCAATCTGACAAGTGATAATTTATAGATAATTAAAGTTTGTTTATTTTTGTGTTAACTTAATTTGAGTTATTATTTGACATGGATTTATTGAGTAAAGAATTTTTATCAAACGAACCTGGAAATACCGAAATCAGCCTTAATAGCCACCACTCTCATAAAAGTTAACTTAAAATCCTAACGAGCAATTAATACATTATAATGTTATCAATGTTTTATTACAATTAAAATCCGATGCTTATAAGCCATTCAGTCAATACTACTAAGTCCAAAGTGCTTTTGCATTCTTTTCTGAAAAAAATAAAGGAAATGGCTTTCCTTACGGTTAATGAATTTCTTGCGATGATTTTTTATTGCTATTGTTTATTATTGCATCCTATCTCTGATGCAAAACAACCGAATAATTTATAACCACCAAAATCATCAAAATAAAGCACGAAATCCTCCTAAATCGATACAAAAAATACACCACTCTAAAAAGAACCGAGTAATTACTTCCCTACCTACCAGCAGAATACCCTCAAGTACTTTTTCACCTCCCCGAAACGAGATTTTAAATATATGTATACGACCCTCCCTATTTCCGAAGTCTATTTGTTACCTTTAATGTTTTCTCTAGTCGGCAAAAGAAAGAAAAGGTCTGTGTAATCCAACGCAATCCATGCAAAATGAAATTGTTTTGATCCTTTGGAAATCTGCAGGGCCGAGGACGTGATGAGAATGTTCGAAGACGCAGACGAACGCCCCTTCCGCATAACAAACACGGGGCCCGGATCGTGCCCTTTGAGCCTCTTTTGTAACGCTCGTAATGACAACTTCGGAATATCTAAGTGGCAACAGCAGCTACAAGTTGTGTGCTCGAAATCCAGATTAGAATGGGAAGCGATCGAACGGGACTTGTGCTGGTAGCTTTTAAGTTTTTCTTTCGGTTGCCAGATTGGAATCGGATAGAAGAAACTCAACGTTTCGAGAGATTTTGTTTTAAGATAGCGTTGAAGGGGTGTTTTTTCCTATCTTTAAATACTTCTTTGAAGAGTCTTTACTTTATTTTTTTGTGTAAGATAAAGTAAAGTAAAAGGTCTTTGTAATCTTACTCTCAGAATTAAGCAAAAGCACGTCTTATAAAAGCCAGTGTTTTCTACAGTAAGTAAACTTCATTTGAGTTGCTGTCAGTACCGGTTTATCCGTTGGGCGCCCAGAGACCCGGATAAACTGGACTGAACCAGATTTTCTGGTTATAAATTCTGATCATCCAGTACCGCAAGGGGGCCTGTAGATCTTCTGCATCCAGGACCCGAAATGAACTTAAATCGGCACTGGTTGTTGTTACACCTTCATTTAAGTACCGAGGGTAGGTATTTATATATATATAATCATATAATATAGAGGTATCACATTTTCACTATAATACAATAAAAACTCAGAGCATTATTCTTTTATAACAAAACCATCGTTCCTAATATAGTTGCCAAGATCACCAAACTTGTTAAACTTCGGACCGGACATTGAGAATCAGAACGGTATATAAAGTATACTTGTAATAATTTTAAACCAGCAGGTTTCAAATCTTTACAAATATATTTTGCATAAATTAGTAATTACCATTACTAATTACCATTATATACCATTAGTATACCATAACTTGATTCAAAACGCGTAGATTAATGCATCATTTAGAATTGTTGATTAGCATGTTAAAAAAAAATTCTGAATCAATATATACAGATAATTCATAACAAATAAATAAATACATAATGTTTTTTATTATTATTATTAATACCTATAGAAAACACTTTATTAATGAAATATTCAAATTTTAAAAGAATATTTCAGAGTCTGATACAATAGCAAAGTATAAAATAATATTTAAATTATCATCTAAGAGCTAAACTATACAATATTTAATTTTTTTTTTTTTAAAAAAAAGGAGAAATACAAATCCATTTTGAAAATCAATGTATTTTCTTTTAAAAGAAGGAGAAAAATATCCAAAAATATGCCAAAATTACCTGAATCTAATATTTGAGTTGATGCATTCAATAGAAGGGATGTAATTCCTTGTCAGACATACCCTGTGAGAACGAACTATAGATTTTAACCCTTTAACGTTGCCTCATGGCAACACTCCCTATTTTTGTAATTTTCATCATAAATAATAAAGAATTCAAAAATTCAGATATACGTGTATTTTATTTATTTATTTTGTTGCTACCTCGAATCGAAAAAATTAAATCCAAGTTTATGATTAAAAGATGATTAAAATTACTATTGATGCACGATAGCGTTAAGAAAGGGTACACACTAAGAAATTAAAAGTACAAATATACACTTTTTAAACAAACTAATTATGACTACTATTGGTGAGTATTGTATAGCATGGTTTTATACTTTCGAACGCCGCGGCCCCTTTTTATATATCAACCTGACATCGGAACCCCAAGATTTTCAACACCCCACCCTTACTCCCAATACATGGCGGTGGCAGTATGGGCAGTGGCAGTCGACCCCCTCAAGCCCTTGATTTTTCCGACTGGTTATAAATTTAATTATATATTACGTAAAATTTAATTAAATATTTGTTATTAATGTTAATTTTAGTTAATTATGCTGACTAATTACTTATTCAATAATTAGTTTTTACTGTTGTTGTTCCTGAAAATCGACAAAATCAAAAATAGCATGATACAAGAATGGTGAACTTTCAACCCCGGACCCCCCTTGAAAAATTCCTGTGTGCGCTACTGTATGTATGGCTGTATGATTTAACGGTTCTTTAATAATCCTTCGACTGCAGCTACTTATACAGACTTTATTAACTTTATTTTTTTCTTAAGAAAACAGTTAACATCTAATTTTAAAAACTACACGTTGCAGTATAATGGTTATGTGTGTAGTTACAAATAATAATAAAGCTGGACTAATATTCTGGATCGAAATACATGTTTTGGTTGAGTTTTTTTCATTGGGACAATTTAGTGACATAGTGAGGATGACACATCTTTCAATTTTTCCACTAGACCTATCAGAGTTTGTAAAAGAGGGAAATCTTGACATTAAATGAGAGACCTTCGCGGACCCCGTAGAAAAGCCTTGAAGGCCCCCGGGGGTCCACGGACCACAATGTAAGAACTACTTCAGTATAGCATTATGTGACTGTTTCGTAGAGTCAGGCTGAAGAAAACAAATCTCGAAGTGTTTTCGAAATCATACAATAAATAAAATGCTGTAGGCTACAGTTTTTGAATATTAACAATATTCGAAGGCAATAACTGAAGTTAGCATAACTAATTAAATAGAATTGTGTTTTTTAACAAAGAAATTTGTATGGTTTTTTATATTTATATTTGTTCTTGTTGAACCTTTCCTTATTATTCATGTTCATACCCATTGCGTGACTTGTAATGTATATATATATGAATCATCCTCCGACACATTACATGATTTATCATCCGTTTGTTTGTAGAGAATTAATTATGGTCGTTTATCTAATAGAATCTCAGCTTTGTAAAATTAGCCTGAATTACACCATTTGATAAACAGGAAATACGACCAGTATGCAAAAGTTGATTAAAAGCATGATATACATATATATATATATATATATAATAAAAGACAAATTGTAATTCCTACAAAGCTAAGAATGAATGAAATTGGATTTTAAAAATCCTATCGAAACCCGCCAAAATATAAGTAAACAAGAAAAAGTCAATAGACCAAAATGGAAAGCTATTATGTTTTCTAGAGCTATCACTGAATAAGGACCGTGAAAAAGGGTTAAGCTTGCTTTACAGGATCCTAACCTTCCCATCCAGCAGAAAATTTCGATATAATAGAACAAGATATACATATGTTCTTCAGAAAAGAAAGGTGTTTTTGTATAACGTGTTTTAAATAGAACAAATGGAATTAATAAGTTGAAGTCACACAATTTCAGCTATTTTCTTTTCCCCCTTCTTTTCGCCCCCGAAGAGACAGCAAAACATTTCCTAGAGAATCGTCTTGTACTAGAAAATGGCTTACGTAAGGGTGTTGCAAAACCAAGAATACCAGAAACTTCCAATATAATCATCTCAATAAATGTGAAATAATTAACGCGTGAAATGTATTTTTCAGTTTACCAAATTCAGTTAGGAATAAAAAAAAAGGTCCCAAACCAGAATGTTGCATTTTTTTTTTATCTTTCAAGATAATTCTTAATTTCTGTCAACTGAGCCATTTGTTTTATAATATATAAGTGTTCAAATCTTGCAAATAGTAGTTATTTCTAATAAATTCGTTTTAAAGTATATTAAATATATAGAATTGGAAAGAATTATAAATTCACATATAAAATCGAACTGAGTATTCGTCTATAAAGGAGAAAAGTGACTGACTTGACTCCCTCATCACGAGATCTCAACAACTATTAGATTTACAGACTGGATATTTTGTACACCTGTTTCTTATGATGAGAAGAAATCCGCTAAGAGAGAGTATTACCGAAATTGACTCCCAAGGGGGTTGAGGGGCGTTACAGGTAAAAATTCCAGCATCTGTGTGGTAAGCATATTTCTTTTGTTGAGTAGAGATCCACTAAGAAAAGGTTTTGCGTTTATCCCTTCTCAAGAAAGGTTACGAGGAGTTAAGAGGGCGTTATAGATAAAAAAAAATCCTCGTTTTCGACTATTAATCCCCTATAGAGTTGAAATTTGATAAGTATGTTGTGCCGAGAAGGGTTTTGCAAAAATAGAAGCCTAATAACGGGGGCATATAAAGAAAAAGAATTCCTTTTTTGAACTATTAAACTGGCAGACTTGAAATTTGATAATCAGATTTCTTTTGTTGAGAATTGATCCGTTAAGAATGGATTTGTCGGAAATCGACTTCCAAGGTTTTTGCCATGGGATAAGGAGGGGGAGAGGCGTTAAAGATAAAAATCCTCGTTTTTGAACTATTAGGCCTCACAGACTTGAAATTTAGTAATCGTATCTATTTTGGAGAGTAGAGATCCTCTAAAAACGGGTTTGGGAGAAACCAGCTTTCAGGGAGGAGGTTACAAGAGCATAAACGAGTTATATTTATTTCTGTTTTAAAAATTCAAGTCCTTTCCTTTTTTAAATAAAGAGGTGAGGGGGGTTTAAGAATGTTTTTCAATAAAATCGAACGCTAGATGTCAAAATTTAGGTATCAATATTTTTCAATAGCATATATGCATATAACATTATGAAATACCCTACGAAGCGGGGGGTTATGGTAGTGTTCAATGGCGTAACGTACACCCCTGCATAGCGGTGAGGCAAAGGATTCTATGGGGCCCAAAACCTGACTTTGCAGGGGGGCCCTAATATTCTCCGTTACGCCACTGCTAGTGTTTTATATTTGAATATAATTTTTTGACTGTGCCCTTTTCATAGAACGAATCAGGAAGAAATAAAATTCAAAGGAATGGCATTGTCTGTATGGAAGGTTTAATATTATTACATTTATCTAAACCTTTCTATTGCTTGGGGATTTCTGCTATATAAACAGAAGCAGCGAATTGACGTCAGCTTTTTCTAAACAACAACATCTTTTCCGATTCTTTCAAATCACGAAGGCAAACGTACGTAATCCCCTAAAAGTTATAAAAAGTCTGCCTCTGGAACCCGAAATGATAAAACGTTATGGCGTGTTCGAAAACAAACAATAATTGTCCTCCTAACGGGCTGGGCCCTTTTGGGTACTATCATTTGTTATGGCCTTACTAAATCCCGACAATATTTCAAAACATTCTTTGTTTTGTTCTTCGGGTCTTTGTTAGGTTTAGTTTATAAGAACTTCGTGTTGGCTGAAAGAAAAAGGATTCTCTTATTTAAAGAGACGATGGAGGAAAGACTGTCTAACAGGAATAGATATAAATAAACTCTTCTACTTCTTTTATCTCGGAAAAATACGCACCCCTCTCAGTTTTATGAGCAAAAAAATTCCCGAATTTATTCGCCTGTAACTTAGAAATCGCAGTAAGGAAGATTAATGGTGCGCACGTGACGTCACGGTGATCTTTAGCGCCATCTACTGGAAAGAAGAACAAAGGAGTTTTAAAATGGACGCCGGAATAGAATAGAATAATAATAAAATGAAAATAAAATTTAAAAAAAAAGGAAAGTATAAAAGTTCAGATAATACATCTGATGGAAGATTACGGGCCGATCTACCAGAAGGGAAATGTTCAATCACTTTGGAGGAAATATTCGTGCGTAAATTATCGGATCTTACGAGGAGTTTATTTTATTTCGAGAAATCGAACACTCGGATTTTTTTGATTTGATTCGAAAATGACACCTGCATCCAGATTTACAGCTGCGCGTTTGGGAAGGAAAATGGCCGTCGATGAAGCGAACTGAATTGGATATTTGAAGTTTATTCATTTTTGTTATTGAAATCATTTTTTTTTTTAAGTGTTTTTAAAAATTGCTCTTTTTTTTATACTCTCTTGGGTTCGCAAAAGTTGATAATAGGTCGCTTTATTTTTACTTTTAAAGGGAGAAAAATGTTGAAATAATTTTTTTGAAAAATTACTTAGTTAAAACAGTAACAGTATGTTTTTTTGTTTTAAAGTTAAAAAATATTAAAATAAAACTTTATCCACATTTTATAAAACCGTTTGATATAATTTAACAGAGTTCATACAATACTTCATTGCAAAAGTGTATTTTAAAAAATATTTTTGAAAGAAATTTGTATTAGCACAGAATTATCAGAAATTAAATTTCAATATTTAGAAAACTAAACTGATTATCAATTACTCAGTTTTGGTAAAAATAATCACATGACAACAGAACTGAAGAATACATTCACTTAGAAGATATTTCAAATAATTCTCCAATTTTACTCTTTAATATATACGCTATTGTTGTTAAAATAAATAAATGCTAGCCAACAGTTCCCTTTAAATAAGTTTCCGTATTAAATAATGCATTTGTTATTTTTCCGTTTCGCCGGCGCAAATCTCGCCAAGTTGGCGTTATTGGCAACATACAATGATACATATAAATTGTAATAATTCCTTAATACTTAGTTCTCAATGGTTTTGCATCCATTTTTGATGTTACTTTTGAAAAGTCTACGACTTGTTTTGAAAAGGCGGTGGCAAAAGGTTACCAGAGGGTATACTACATTTGGCATTGGTTGTAATTTTTGGCGACTTTATCGACTGTGCCGGTAAAACGAAAAGTACATTTTAATAAATGAAAGTGAAAAAAGTGATCCGTGTAAAGCTGAAACTTTTTGGAGTTTTTTTTTAAATTAAAATAAAGGGGTCAGCTTATATACGGATCCGCTGTTTTAAAAAATTATAATTTATCAAAAAGGGTTTTTAAAATAATTTTTTATTAGACTTGAACAAGAAATTTCAATTTCTCAACTTTTTTTTCTAATTTCAAGGGAAAAAAAGGAGGGGCAGAAAAATCCACAAATTATCCAAACTTAGTGAGTCAAAATCGAGTTCCCGTATATTCCCTGAAATTTACATTCTCTCATTGAGATGTCTGAATACATATGAACATTATGCGGCTAGTTTTTCCTCCAGGGCATAAACATAGGTCGACGATCACTTGCAGTATACGAATCTCCCCTCCCCCTTTTATTTTCCAAACAAACAAACGAAAAAATGGTGTAGAAATTTAGACTTGGGCAAAGTGTACAAGGTAACAAATGAATAGAAAAAATTGTGTTAGCTCTAGACAGGATTGCCAGAAATAAAACTGTCGTCGTTGGTGTTGTACTTAACAGCAGTTTTATTTGAAAATATCCCTCCATTTCTATACTCTTCCAAGAGCATATCAAGTATGCTGTTAAGGCAAAAGTTCAAAGACATGGTTTTACCTGCTTGACAACATATCTGAAAATTACAGGATTTTTTCTTTCCAATTCGGCTTGTTTATAAGTTTTGAATTTCGTGTAAATTTTTGAAGAAAACACGCACTTTCGGTTTATATTCGGAATTATACGGTAAATAAATTACATGGATAATATAATAAAATGTTATCAAACAATTCCATATTTTTCCCCCTTTTTTTTTAAATGCAAATCTATTAGTCAAAAAAATTTAAGATAAGGAATATCTTGGAGGGATTAAATGTACGATAATTAGTTAATACCTCTAGTATGACTGCACTTAATATCCACAGTTTTTTGAAAAAACAAGTTTCATAACAGAGTGTCACAAGACCTATAAAATTTTGCTTTTATTCTATTTTGCAACTGAATTGCTTCTTCAAGTCTAACAAATGAAAACCTACAAACTAAAAATTCAGGAAAATATTTCCACACAATTTCTTCCATTGTTGAATAATTTAGAATACTTTGAAACACATCCGAAACCAAACGATATATTCCACCGTGGAAGCAACGACCCTTTTCTACAGAGAGAGAGAAGGAGAGCTCGGTATCCCCCAAGGACTCTAGGCATGGGGGTGGATCACAATGCGTGTGTTTCATTCCATTCCATTTTCCTCTCTTTCATCCCCTCGTAGGGATGATGATGCCTCGTCCGTCCATCCTTTAGAACGGTTCGCTGCCTTTTCTTCGTGTCTTTATTTTGTATTTCTGGTCGTCCTTTTTGGTATTGATCACCGGTTTCTGTGTTTCAGGGAATGGGAACGGATAAAAAGTGTGAAAGGGGGTTTTGTGGATTTTATAAAGCAGGGTAAAGATTTTCAAAATGTAAGCCAGAAGAGAAAATCTGAGAAAAAAGAATTATATATTTGCTATTGTAACAAGTAAGAGGTATTCTCAGAAGTCATTTTACACATTAAAAAGACAAATATAAAGTTAAAGAGATATACCATAATTAAAAACTCATATATTTGTTAAAGAAGTAAATAATTCTAAGAGAGCTTTTTTGACGAAACATGGGAAATATTTAAATCTTGCATTAATGGTTCGAATTATTTATTGGGGCACACAAATTAAAATGATTATCCTATACAAATAAATAAAATTGAAGTGCCTGCTTGTAATTTGAAATTAACAGCTTTTTACTAAATTCATTTAAAAGTATATCCGGTACTTATATCAAAAAATAAATTTTTAAAATTTTGTTGTCTGTCTGTCTGTTTCTCTGTTTGTTCCGGCTAATCTCTGAAACGGCTGGACCGATTTTGACGGAACTTTCACTGGCAGGTAGTTAAAGTTATAAGGAGTAACTTAGGCTACTTTTATTTTAGAAAAAATATGGTTCTGCGAAAACAAAATTAAAACCAATGAAATAGTGAACAATATCCGATGAAATTAGGCTTAACCAGAAATTCGCCCGGTTCCATGAGTGCGTATACTCTCAGAACGTGTGGGCCTGGGGAAATGCTTCTTTCTCCTTATGCTGGTCTTGGAACGGGTTAAGTAATAATTAGAAATCAATGTTTAAACGTCGTTATGTTTTCTTTCATGAAAATAGCTCAGTTTTTTATTTAGTTTGAAATTAAATAATAAATAAATAATAAAAATTAAAATAAATTGATAAATAATATCGATAAATTTAATATCGTATATATAGAGATTTTTTCATTAAATTTATATTGTATATAGAGAGATTGTTCAATAAATTTAATACAAAAAACCGAAAATTAACAAAAAAACAAAGAAAACAAAATAAAACAAAAAACAAACATCGATTCACAAAGTAGAGGAATGACATACTTATAGCATAGGTATTTCTTCTCGTGGAATACATAATTATTTAGATTTCGTAAACTCTGCGAATTGAATAAACATTTTTGTTAAATTCCACGTGGACGAAGTCACGGGTAACAGCTAATTTTAAAATATAAACTACTACGTCCATTTATGAGATTTTATTACAAAAATATCAAATCGAAATTAAGAGAATTTTCAGCTTTGGTCGATTACTTCTAGAAGTACTAGACATATTTTAATGAAATTTGGTATGCACGTATGTAGAAATAATGCAAAATATAAATGGTACAGCATTTATGGTATGTTCGTATGATCATGGGCACGGCTCATCAACTCCATAAGAAAAGTCCTAAAGAAAATCTACAAAAGGGAACAAAAAGGGGTGATGGGAAGTATCATCTCTTTTTATAGTAAACATGCTGGAAAATGCGATAGAATTTAAAGTTTCCTGCAGCATTCAGTCTTACTGTACAGCAGCATGGTTTTCAGTCCTGGTCTGGTCGAGGGAGAGAGAAAACGAGTTCCAATGGATTTCCAAAGAACATATGCTCAACAAAATCTAACGTCTGTAGATCTGGCTGTCCAATTCATCCGGTGAATATTAACACTTTCCAGAAATTTGTCGACCAGATGGAGCCCTTATGTGAACGAATATTGGTCTCCATAAAAATTAAATTAGGGTCAACTACACCTCAGAAAATGTAAACATAGTACTCTCTTCCATACACTTCACAGCAGTTGCATAACCTGGGTCAAAGACAAGGAGTGTATGTATACCCATACAGCATGATACCTGCGCGGACTGTCAAAACCTCCGCTGCCTTAACAGTCTCATTTTCAAATGTTGAAGGACATCTTTCAGTTGAGTTGAGTTGAGTTTGGTGTTTTATGGCGCAAGAGCCAGTTTTGGCTATACTGCACCAAACATTCATAGGTCTGTGGTCTGGACGGGAAAAGAAGAAATTGAATGACAAGAAGGAGGGTCGAAAATAGAGAAGGATCACTGGGGTACCCCGGGATCGTGACACCCGTGTTTTCCAAAGATAGTAAACCCCTTGGGAAAAGGAAAAGATCACTAGGATACCTCGGGATTGTGACATCCGTACCCACCTAAATGAAGGTGAGCCCCCTGAGGGGGACATCTTTCTAGATGAGGGTAAGTCAAGAATCAGTGGTTAGGATGAATTTGGATTTACTAGTGAACGGGGTGGTTTTCCACTAATGTTCATAAAATGGAGATCTGACAGTATTTATAATTACACATTAACAACTTTTTAAATAGAAAAACAATTCCTCCTAATCTTTACAGATGTGTATAAAGATTATTTTATTTTACATTGACGGCACGCACACTATATATAAGCGTAGTTGGACATCTTAGTCAATTTAAAAATAATAATCAATAAGTAACAGATTTTAAATCAGTCATTTTATGGGCTAAATACATGAGGGTCAGATGATAAATGCAATCACGTGTTCTCTGTTTACCCGTGTTTTAATTGTAAAATTTAGATAAAATTTTAAATTTGATAATTCAATAAAGATTCTTCGAAAAGTTTTTCAAAACTATCCCAAGAAAATTCTTATATCTTATGTATACTTTTAAATCGAGTGCATTTTGTTTACCTTATATATTTATTATTTCTGAACAAATATGTGCATTTCAAAAGAAAGTTTCTACAAAAAAAAAGTTTGCAACAGCGAAGCGTATGATCTGATTAGCTAGAAACGCGAGCTTGCAGTTATCATGCGGCTAATGACGTCACATGAATTTAACCCATTAGGTTCGTTACGGCACGATCAAAGTTACAGTTAACTTATATAAGGCTACTGGGGACAAAAAGACCAAAAAATTGTTTTTCGTTTATTCATAACCATATTTATAGTTTATTACTTATATTGTGTGCGTGTGTGTGATCGTAACTATAATTAAAATAAAACATATCCAGAATCCTCGCTATCAGTATCAGGGACTGTAGCCATAGGGTTGAAGTGTCTTACACACACGAATGTGATGTAAATTCAATTCTTCATGTAGCCTATTCATATAATCTTAACCAGTATTCATACCAAAAATACTTAAAAACTAGAAAATGCAATTATTTTTCAGTTTTTGAGTTTTATGTGTTTTGAAAGGTGAATGTGAACTCGAGGGAAAATTAAAAGTTGCGGAACAAATAAACATAATAAAACCAAAGGCAACCCTTTACATTTAATTAAAATCTTGCTATATTTACAAAGAAAGTGATATTTTAAAGAACTTTCTTTTTAATAAATACGTGCGTCAAAACGTAAAACATAATCGAGTAGAAATCTAAACTAACCCCGACGAATATCCGGATTAAGAATACATACGAATTTTTATTGATGGTTTCGAGGGAAATAGGCATCGTATTCCATTGCCACCTTCTCGAAAGTCACCTTACCGTAGGAGTCCCCTTAAGTAAATATGACAGAGAAATATCTGTCGTGCACGTATCAGAAGCACTTAACAAAACACACCAAGCAATTCAGTACTCCCAGTAGATTCATAAGCAGCCATTTGGAACCTGTTTCGTAACACATACAGACTAAAAGAACAGTAGAATACCAAAAAAAAATACTAGAACATGTTACAATCAAAGAGTGGAATTTAAAATTTGAATGCATCCCCAGCTACATGAACATCACAGGGAACGAAAACATAAATGTCCAATCCACAAAGTGAGCTTAACCTCTCCCAGCCGCAATACCCATCCTCTCTACGTTCTTCAAAGACCAAAATTAATTCCAAGAGGTACTTTCGGAGACAACCTTCTGCATCCCCAGGTACACGAACATCACAGGGAACGAAAACATAAATGTCCACTCCAAAGGGAGCATAACCCTCTCCCAGCCACAATGTCCATCCTTTCTACGTTCTTCAAAGACCAAAATTAATTCCAAGAGGTACTTTCGGAGACAACCTTCTGCATCCCCAGGTACACGAACATCACAGGGAACGAAACATAAATGTCCACTCCAAAGGGAGCATAACCCTCTCCCAGCCACAGTGTCCATCCTTTCTACGTTCTTCAAAGACCAAAATTAATTCCAAGAGGTACTTTCGGAGACAACCTTCTGCATCCCCATCTACACGAACGTCACAGGGAACGAAAACATAAATGTCCACTCCAAAGGGAGCATAACCCTCTCCCAGCCACAGTGTCCATCCTTTCTACGTTCTTCAAAGACCAAAATTAATTCCAAGAGGTACTTTCGGAGACAACCTTCTGCATCCCCATCTACACGAACGTCACAGGGAACGAAAACATAAATGTCCACTCCAAAGGGAGCATAACCTTCTCCCAGCCACAGTGTCCATCCTTTTTACGTTCTTCAAAGACCAAAATTAATTCCAAGAGGTACTTTCGGAGACAACCTTCTGCATCCCCAGGTACACGAACATCACAGGGAACGAAAACATAAATGTCCACTCCAAAGGGAGCATAACCCTCTCCCAGCCACAGTGTCCATCCTTTTTACGTTCTTCAAAGACTAAAATTAATTCCAAGAGGTACTTTCGGAGACAACCTTCTGCATCCCCAGCTACACGAACATCACAGGGAACGAAATAAATGTCCACTCCAAAGGGAGCGTAACCCTCTCCCAGCCGCAGTGTCCCTCCTTTCTACGTTCTTCAAAGACTAAAATTAATTCCAAGAGGTACTTTCGGAGACAACCTTCTGCTGGGCGAAAGTGTCATAGCCTTTTGAATGAAGACCGGCCACGCATCTATATTGTATTGGTGTCTTCCCAACCCACAGATGCTGACTATGTAGACATGAAAGGATGGACACAGACCATCTCAAGAAATACACAGCCGTCGACCATCAAGATGACAATGAGAACCAACTCCTCAAAGAAGTCCACCTCTACTGGTCAGCACGTCACCTAACAATCCAACAGCCAAGGGTGGACATTGGCTAGTAGTAGTAGCTTTTTAAAACAAAGATCCCAAAGATATAAATCGTACTGTAACATTTAGGAAAATTGAGGGGTAGTGTGAGTGTTAAGAAATTAAATGATTCATTTATTACAACCACAGTTATTAATTAAAGTATGTACAGTTGGTTACAAGTTATTCAAATTACTGAATATTTCCATTCTGTAGAATATGTCATTTGTGAAGGAGAGGTAAACACAATCATTCTTTCCAGTGTTTCAAAACGGTCTACTTTCCACTGTCTTGAAGTGGGGGTGGTAGCTTCTTTCATATTGAATTACACTCGGAGTTCCAGCTCGCAGGAAGTGTTGTTTCCTCACGGCCAACGGTTGTCGGTGTGATGTCAGATAAAAGGACCCCGCAATAGTTTAGAGGTGCACTTGTGGACATGGACGGCGCTATGCTATCTGTATAGGAAAACCGATTTTGCAGCTGTGAGGTGGAAAATGTTACAGTAACATTATTTACAAAAATAAAAAAATGGTTTGATCCTAATGAACACTTAAATCAGATCAGTCATGAGATGATGGCAATAGAACTTTAATAACTTACATTGATATTGTGTAAGAATTGCTTAGTCTCTGGACTTAACGTTGCCTTTGAAAGCAAATTGATTCTTTATTTTAAAGTGTCTCTCAGTGGTATTTGTTCTTATAGAATTTTTAACATGGATATTAAATAAAAGGAAGGAAAAAAAGAGAATTTTTGTACTCGTTTTGATCACATAAATCTCCAAATATTGCCCATTTCATTGCAACAAAAGAATACTATCATAATCTACAAGAATATTTTTATTTTATTACAGATAGATCTAAAAGTATACGTTCAGAAATTTTTTATGCGAAATTTTGAAAGCATATTTAAGAAATTCTCTAAGAATTCTCTGCAACATAATCGAACATAGTTTGCCTGGAAGAAATTTCATCTCATCTATGCATATAAAAGATATCGATTTTCATTTCTCAAAAAGAATAAAATGCCTCTTTGCACATATTTCTCCCTAAATTTATCTCTTTCTTTCTTTCTTAAGTCTTCAATTCATGCATATTGAATTGCATTTTTACAAAAGTTCCTTCAAAAGTAAGTGGGAAAAAAAGGCCGAAGAATTTATGAAATTGAAATTTTTATCTGCAAACTTTTTTAAATATAACAAAAAGTTAAAAATTTTGGTTATCGAAATTTTCCTGTTGGGTACTTTAAAGAGAAAAAAGCTTAAAACTTCGATTTTTAATATTTCTTTATTAGTATTCTTCTAGGTTGAAAAAAATCGAGTTAAACACTGTCTGAACTTTTTTTTACAAAGTAATCTTTTTAAACTAAGCAAAACAAAATCTTGCATTTCTGAAATATATTTTATAACTATTTGAAATTGGTGTTTAGGATGTCTTCGATAACTAATGAGTTTTAAAAAAGTTTTCATTCTTTTATTTTTAAATCCGAAGTTGCCGAAGTATTTGTTCCGTCATGGCTGAAGAAAAGAGTCATTTACGGATAGCTTGTTGAACTTCTACATCTGCCAGGTACATCTTCAATGGTTTGAAGTGATAAAAAAAATCTCTTGGTGCAAGATCTAGACAGTACGGAGGGAGTTCTAACTCACATCATACACGTTATTTCATACAGAGTTTCTGATGTTTGATGAGTCGTCATATATACTAGTTTCGTAATGTGTTGAGTATTCCTTGAATTCAAAGAATAGAGATATTTTCTCAAAGTTACTCGTTACCTTATTTTTAAATGACTTTCATAATGTAAAATATAATGTAATACGAAATAAGATATCACTGTCCAAAAGCATGATTCAAATTAAGAGAAAAAGATTCCAGCATTTGAAGCAACACTATTTTAAAGATACACAGGACTTATAATTTAGTAAAGTAACTACTTTTCTTTGAATCTTCATAAAATTAAAATTTTTAATACATGTGTATAATTACATTATTTATTATTTTAACTATATATGCATATTGTAAAAACAAAACATTTTTCATATGTATTTATATAAATCGCTTCTTATGACTTAAAATTTAAAAATTATGTTTTTAAAGTATGCTTACGTTTAAAAATAAAATAGAAAATTTGACAAAAGGTTTTTTTTTTTAAAAAAAATTCAATTATTTGTAGCGAACTTTTTTTTCCTGTTGAATTTTACCATGCAATTTTTATTTAAAAAAGAAACACTCAATTTTTTTTTCTATCATAGAATGTTTAAGTATTACTAAGTATTACTATTTATACTATTTTACTATTATTTACTATTAATACAAACAGTCTCTTAGTGTAATTTTTTACAGTTCTTTACTCAATAAAGAATAAAATGTTAAAAAGTTTGTGGCCTCTACGTGAAACTCTAATTGGAAGGGAAAAAAAAACAGAATTTTATATACATAAAATAATTTATTTAAAAATGAAAAACGAAAAAGTTGTTAAAAAGATACCAAGTACCATTCCACACCAAAACACCACACAAGAACGCAATAGAATTAAAATAAGTAATATATAAAAAAATTAAGTCAATTCCTACTTAGATCAACAAAGAAAAATTTTATTTTAGCTACTTTTTATTAAATTGTTACAACTAATATAAATATGGAAAAACATGACAGAATCACAACATTAAGTGATAATTAATTTTTATTCATTATCATTAAAGTATCGTATTGTCATCCAAAACAATCATGTACATAAAATTTCAGTTCAACTGAACGCTTTAAAACGTGAGAAAAAAACCTTTTCAAGTTTCGACACAAGTCGCCAAAAATGATGCCAACGTGGCTGTGTATTTGTAATTCTTTAAATAATTAGTTTTAATCAATTAATTTTTATTAATTATAATTACATTATTGTATTATCATCCAAAATAATCCTGTATATAAAATTTCAGCTCAATTGAGCGCTTTAAAATGTATTTTATTAACGATTGAAAATTCCATCAAGATAAATAAATAAATATATAGAGAGTGTGACCTAATAGTAGGAATTTAAATATATCCAATTTGAACATTTGTTGTTGAAAATGAAATATAATTAGCAGTAGAAATTTTTTCAAGTGTATTTTCCGACATTTAGCCTATTATGTGTGTTTTTAATCCCTTATTTAAAAATGCACAAAAACTTAACATAGCATCAGTACTTCATATACATGAATCATTCCCTCCCCCCTCCAAACCACTAGAAGAAAAGATCTAAAAATAAACTTTGCATACCGCGCGTTTCCCTCAGCTGGCGGGATAAGAAAAACAATGCATAGTTCAAGCACAGGGTTAAAGAAAAATGAAAATCCTAAGACCACGGATGATCAAGTCTTTGCCCGGGCGCAATACGGCCCTGCTCCTTCCATCTCCCTTTTTTCGCGCCCCTCTTTTACAATTTCTTCCTCTTCTGCTTGACTTATTGTTGTTGTTGTTTCCCTTCCCCTCATTTTTGGTTGGGGATGGATTTTCTCTGCTGCTCTTCTTGTTTTATCTCCGTTTCCTATGCTTCGAATTTGTTATGCGAAAAAGGATCAGAGAGGATTAAAGCCCGGGAAAATTCTCGAGGAGCAACGTTTGATCAAAACAACATTTGTGTTTCTTGGAATAAAAATGCATTGGTTACCAAAAAAAGTGTGCTTTTTTGTGTGATATATGTCGAAATATTACTTTTATTCCCACCAACATATTTTTGGAGGAATTGTCAGTATATATTTTTCAATAAAGTTCCAATATAGGCTTAAAATATGAAAGATAAATGCAAGAAGTATCAACGTAAGAATGATGAATTTTTGGAGATGTAATTGTAAATTGAATTAGGGTTAGAAATAAATTTTTATACGATGCATTGTGGGTTTTAGTGGTAATTATTAAAATATTATAATAATTAACAAATATTTTTAAAAAAAATATTTCACTTAAGAATTGTTACTCTCAAAGGATTCAAAAATTGCAAAAAGCATTTGAATTTTTAAAAAATGAGGGGAAAAAATTAGTTTTATATTTATTCATGAAATGGGAAAGAACTTTTTATCGAATCAAATATTTATAAATTAGAATTTTATATAGTGAACTAAATTCATTTGACGTCATAGTCACATGATAACTATAATCATGCGTTCCCTACCAATCAGCTCATAAATTTATGTAACGTCAGAGTTACATGAAAAAAGCAATCATGTGTTTCTACCCAATCTGCTCATGTGTTTCGGTGTTGTCAACTTTTGCTTTTTGCAGAAACTTTCTTTAAAATGTATGTATTTGTTAACAATATTGTAAGTAAGTAAACAAAATGTACTTGATTTATAAATACATGTATATCTCAAATTTTTTATTAGTTTGGGAAACCTTTTGAAGAATCCTAATACTAAAACAAACTTATCCGATTATCACATCTGAAATTTTAAATAAATTTTACAAAAGTAGAACAACAATTACAAGTGTAATGTCTGTTTTGAATTTAATCTATAGCGCGTCATTGCATTTATCGTGTGATGATCGGAAATTTGCCCATTGATATAAAAGTTTACATTAAATAACACACACACACAAAATAAATCACAAAGAAAGCCATAGCTAAATTTTTTAACAACTAAGGAAAATAAAATAAAAAAGGTAAAAGAATTAATTTTAAAAACAAACAAGTTGGAACTCAAGTGAACTGATGAGAAAGGTGAAGCATGTGCGAGCAAAGGTATCTTAATGTAAATGTTGTAAATATACGCATGCGTCAATATTAAATCCAGAAAACTTCAAAGTTATCATGAAGCAAGAAATTTGGAGTTAGTATTTATAAGTTGGAATCAAATTAAAATAGCAATAGTCACATTAAAAAAGTTTAAATTGAATTAAATGTGATTTTTCAAAAATAAATTTGAAGTTTTGTGTGAGATTTATAAAACAAATTTATACATAGAAATAGATTTAAACCTTTATATCAGTAATATGTGGTTCATTTAAAGTACGTTTAAAAAAATACAGTATTTAAGCTTTAATATTTTTGTTCGAAAATCATTGATTCATATAATCGCCAAACAATTTTCCTTTTCTAGTGAATAATTTTCACCAAAAACATATTCATTGAAAATCTTATAACGTTTTCATTGTTAAGCAAGCCATGGATTATACAATTAACATTAAATATTGCCCTATATCCTTACATAATTATTCCAAAAAATAACAATAATAATAAGCAGGAAAAAAATCCTCTCTAAAATTCAAACATTATTTACATTATAATAACTTTCAAATGCTTAAGAAAACCTACTTTTTTTAAAATTTGTAATCCTTCTTAAATTATGGTTTGATAATTTTCGATTTCCATTTATAATTAAAATAAATGCTGCGACATTCAATTTTCAGAATAATTAAAGAATATTTAAAAAATTTTCATGATTCGAATACAAGAACAAAAATATGCTTATTGAAATTTCTTTTAGACATTAAAATTGTATATATTCACATACAGCAATGAATATTTTTTTAAAAATTATTTTTTATTTAAATTCATTTGAAAGCATAATTACTTCTAGGTTAAATGTAAAATTTAATTTGATCTTTAAACATTTTAATAACAAGTACCATAACAATAAACATTACTTTCGAATAATAATTATGTTATTTGAATACGATATTTATTCCCTTTACAAATTATGTAATTGAAAAATTGATGCATAGTAAGCCAAAACCTATATAGCGATAAAATAATTGATTCGAAAGAAAACATTTTCATTTTACACATTCTCCTTTTCAGATAATCCATCTCATTATCTAAGTAGTATAAGTAAAAATAAAATATATATCTTCTCATATTATAGGAACTACAGATTTTAATTTAGTTATTGTAATTAAAATAAACTGGAATGTAATGAATCAACTCGTAATGAAGACTGTCTGACGAATTGTTGAATCGTGTTTAGTATTTAATTAAATCTCAAGACAGACATAATTAGTCTGGCTTGTGTACAATCAGTTTTCCTAATATTATGAAGAATGAATAATTAAACACGCAAAGTTAGTTGTATAATTATCTTGTTATGAAACTGTGGTTTAAATAAATCTAAGTGTTTTAGATAATTAAACGATGAATGTTCTCAGTTTGAGAATTTAAAACATGAAAAAGCAAACGATTTTTAACAATATCGATAAATTTTTTTAAGGATGATAATGGTAATTTATTATCGTTTGTAATAAAAATGCAATACAACGAAATGTAATTAAACATGAAGCTGCAATCATATAAATAAAATTAGTTATTAATTATTATTAAGTTATTATAAATATCAGTAATAATTTTTAAAGAAATTATGTGACATCAAAAACCCTATACCTGTATACATTTTGATATCTGATGTTTAATAAAAGTTTACTTTCAGAAATGAGATATTTCTCTCTCAAGGACAATTTTTTAAATCTCACTTGGTTAATCATGATTTTCACCCAAGTGAGCTTTTTGTCGTATATAATACATTAAACATTTGTGTGTGCAGAGTGAAAATGTGTTAAAAAATATCATTTTATTATTTTCTATTTTGTGATATTTTTAACTATACCCCTTTTTTGTATTTTCAAACCGAGTTATACTATTCTAAATAGGGTTAGGGGATATGTTAAGATATTTTTATTCCTTTGCCTTCATTCCATTAAATAAGAGGGCATAAACTTTTTTCCAAATAGGAAGCTTTCATCATGGATCTCATCCCTTATGTATATGAATACTGAACATACATATATACACATAAAACTTGAAAGGAAATCAGTAAGTTACATTGGACACGAATGATATTCAAAAAAATGTATACTTCTCTAAAAAAGAATTTATAATAATATATATATATATACAAGAAATATATAGTTTACCCATTTGTGTGTGTGTAAAATAAAACTGGTATGGTAAATAGTGGTATAGCAAATATAGGAAAAGGTTAGCTGGCTTTAAACTATGCGTGCTTAATCCTACAATCTTAGTTCCTATTGTTAAGAATTTGCTATTATGCTATTAAGACTATCTTACTTATGACCTATTTAGGACAATTTAGTAAATGATTATTGATTATATATATGTATAATGCTGTTATAGTACTGAAAGAAATTAAACATGCAAAAGCTCTGAAATATAAATATTTTTATTTGATAAATTTTAATATAAACATTGTTTTTTTTTAAAGTAGAAATAAATAACTGCAATGTGGCATCCTTCATCGCAAATGCGAATAATACCAAGGAAGTTTTATATTAAGAGACACAGAACGATTCAATTGACAAAAATCAATCTAATTTTTTTAGCCTAAATTATTTTTTATATACTTTTCTACAAACTCACAAAGTTTGAAAGCTGTAAATTTAAAAAATCAGAGTCATGATAACTTATACGTTTTTTTATTCGCATCCCAATGTGTGGCAAATCAAAACTTTAAAAACTGAATTATCTTAGAAAGATAGAGTAACTAGTTTGTCTTCATTTAAAATGCTAAGGATTTTTATTGTGCCTAATACTAGAACATTTTTTTCACTTGTTGCTAATAGTACATGGAACAAAAGTTGATATGCATTTTTCTATCAAAGCTATACTTATTTTTTAAAAAATAATTGAATTTAGAATTCACACATTTTTTAAGAAATTTTCAATAATCATTCATAAAAAGAAGTATTGCACCAATCATGGTATCGCAAAACTCATACCAACTTTTTTTATAAATAGTTTGATGTACTTATAAATTTAATTTCATATATATATACGCCAGTTTTTGTAGAGGGAGTAGCATTTTAAAATCACTTCATAAATTTCAAGTTTTTCCCTTTAAAAATTAAATGGTTAGCTTTTTAGGAAATTTTGAGCACAAAATCTGTTTTACATCAAACATACACATAAGAGGCTACCAAAAAATTATGAAAGTCGTTAAATTAAAAATTTTGTGTAAATCATCCCATGATCCCTTAAAAAATTAATAAGGTAGTAGTGTTGTTAAATTATAAAAATTAAATCTTAGTTGGAATATTAGGAGTTGAACATCAATTGATTAAACTATCCCAGTAAAATCATGAAAACAACGAATGGAAAAAACTTAAACATTTCAAACATGCTGCTATTTTCGAGTCTTATTATCTGCATTGAAACGATAATGAAATATAAAAATGATTCAAAAGTTGTATAAGTTAAATTATTTAGCAATTAAATCACAAAAACGAAATAGCGATGACCACAATAAAATTTAGTCAAATACCAGAACTTTCTACAAGAAGTAAATCTTTGTCATTAGAAGCTGTTTTTATTCATAAACTATAATGTGTATATTCATGTTTTAGCATTTAAAATTTTTTCTTTACCAATTTTATTGGTATATATTAATTCTGCATTAACCTACACTAATTCTCTTTTCTGTTATATGTTGTTGTTGTTTCTTATGCCGTCTGCGACAGTAACATTATATTAAAGCCCACGAAATTCATCACGGCAATGGGCTAGTTTGTACGCCTGTCGTTAGCCGTAGCTTTGAGCACCATACAAGTGACAGAATGATTTTTCTTGGTTCCATTCCAGTTTTGAGGGAGAACGCTCTGATGGAGGTCAGAGGCATCTCGCCTCTCTTCCCCTTCCTCAAATCTCACAAGAGGACATACGGCTCGACGGCTATTTAGAGTACCCTCATGCCGCAAGGCACCATACATTTACAAACATCCATGCCTTCTCTGGGATTCGAACTCATGCCCTACACCACCGCAGTCAGCGTCACCAACCACTATACCGGATGGGCGGTTTTTTATATGTAAATTTATCAAATTATTATTCAATACGTTATTTCAATAATTTCTTTCTTCCTCTTATGTATAGCTAAAGAACGTGATTCCCGGTTGCAAAATCAATAATGTCTCCTTACAATATATACAATATTTTATCTTAAATCCTAAAAGCCACATTAACTAAAACAAATGCAAATACAGTAACGTTTTCATATATGATCTTTTTTAAGGAAAAAAGCATAGCAATCTGGATCCTTTTTACAAATACAACTTGAAGTTCAATTGTAATGTATGGAATTGCTCGGTGACCAAAAAATAAAATAAAAGTGCAGAAAAATAAAGAAATCCGAGGGATAACATTTCTTTTTCCATATTTCCCTTTCTTTTTTTCCCGAAAGCGAGGGAAATTACCATACCAAACTTGGTTAAAGGAAGAATTTTCCGGAATGATCTCAGCTAAGAAAATATGTATGGAGATGGAAGAAACCTGTGTTAAAATTCTCCCGCCATAAATTAAAGTAGGGAATATTTTTGTTCTCCTTCTATTTCCGGAAAATCTATTGGAAGAATTTCCCTCTTCTTTTTCCTGGAGATGAAGCAATAAGGGGAAAAAAAGAAATCAAGAATAAAACTATCTTTAAAGATTTATTCAACACCGAAAGTTTGTTTGAAAGATTCGCGACGTTCTAAATAGGTGCATTTAAAAGTGGAAATGAATAAATTCACTTGCGAAGAATTCTAAAGAACGCATTAGGCATACATCAAAATATCAATGGAATATTTCAATAGCGGTATTCGAATTTTTCTTCTTCTTCGAAAAGAATATCCCTCCTGATGAGAAAATGATTTTGGGGGTAGCTATTAGAATAATATCGCTTTCATAAAATTGAGATACGTCAGTTTTATGCAGTCATAAAAGGGAAAAATTGCTTACAATGTTTCTTTCATTCAACTGGGCAAATATAAATGATGAAAGATTTCTTCATTTTTTTTTTATTTTAAAACATAAAGTGAAAATGTGCTACCACGCAATAGCTTATCATAAAATTAAGGAAGAAGTCGATTTATAGAGGAGAAATAAGATAACATGAACATTTTATTGAAGCATGAGTACTTTATTTCATTAAAAAGGTTTGCTCAACACAAAACTTGTTTCACTTTAAATTGTAACCACTGCTGGTCTATTAGTGTCATGCAAGCAATGAGTTTTCTACAGCTCTTGCACTATTTTACATAATATAATTCGCCTTTTCGTCCCCTAACATTAAGGCTGTCTTCAGTAAAAGTACGAGAGCTTGAACTAAACGCGAAGCACATTTTGAGACAGAAAAATGCCTCAATTTCCATGGAAATTTGCAATATGATAACTCAAACCTCTGTTAACAATATAGTGTTTTTAAAAATTTCAAATTATTCCATGAATATTTTTTTTTGTTTTAATACGTGAAGGCATAGACCATTTAACATTATGATATTGGAGAAAAAACATGAAACACATTTTATACCAGAAAAAATGAATCAACTCGGTTAAAAATGGGAAGTATGATAAAAAATACTGCTCTTTAAAGGATAGTGAAGCCAGAATATATCATATTAATTTTCCATTTCTTTTATGTCTGAAAAAATGTTCCAAATTCGGGTCCTATTCTTTAACATTGATCGAAAGCAGCCTTAAGGTAAAAGTGGTAAATGGTTATATAATGTTTTCGAATTTTCGTTGCTGCTGTTGTAATTATTACATGTAATCGTGACTGAAAATCTAAATGTAAGGATATCTTGAAGATATGGCTTCAGAGAACTAGTTTATCTAATTTTCGCAGTTCTGAATTTCAAGATTTTCTTTAAAAAGTATATTAGGTAAACGTAAGATGGCAACGGCAAGTTGCGCGTACTAAAGATGTAATATTAGAAATGCCACACAAAAAACATGCATCTGAGGATTGTTATTAGTACATAACTTTAATATAAAAACGTGGAAGCATTTTATGAATGAAATGGTTCGTGTATCTCTTAGTGTGTGTAAATTATTTTTCAAAACACAACAGGAGTTATATGACAGATATTATATTGATCCCCAATAAATATATCTAAATTTGAGGTTTAAGACTAAGATGTACATACTTTTTTTTGGTAATCTTTTCGAAGTTTGTGACGAATCTATACGCGTCTTCTAACTAATCCTCTTGGGGAATCTTTGGGCTAGCATTTGCGTTTAATTCACAGCCATCCCTTTCCAGAAGAAACCATGATATTCAGATTAGTTCGACTATATAAATTCAGAGTTTTGTTATTATAGTAAAAGGGGTAGGAAGCTGCTATATTTCTACGCAGGTGAGATTGAATAACGTTTACTTTCGCATAGGAAGATTAAGAGTAGTGTTTGCCACTGTGTTGAATCAGTGGGATTTGAGGTTAGTAATCAACGATAGATTAGGTTGAGTTAAATAAGTTACTTGCACATATTTTCTTAATAATCATTGCTTTCTCCGTGCTACACCTTAGACATTCACTTAGAGAATATATTGTTGTGGGTTAAGTTGTTTGACGAAATAAATAATTGTGATTATGGAAATCTCAGGTTCTGCTTTCAATCCTCCTACACCCTTAGGTAGGTAAGACGGTGAGAGAGCAGCTTCACGGCAAGTTGCTCACAAGTTTAATAAGTCACTTCATGGTGTAGGAAGTTTCAGATTCTTTGGTCTATATTCTCTTAAAAATTGCTAGCGGAAGACAGTATCATATCCATTCCGAAATTATTCTTAAGGCCTTATCACACACGCATATTTGGAACAACCGTTCGGGAAATTTTTCTAGCAGCTGTTAGGGTGAAGGGTTGACAATATTAATCAGTGTTATGAGACCATGTGTGAAAGTGCCCCCTAGGGTGCCCTTCTTAGATTATCTGCGTGAGCTAGAGGTGTAGGATTAACAAAAGGATCAGACGTGTCCATGTTCTTAATATGACTTTATTAAGAACTAGAACTTAAGCTTTTAACAGATTAGATAATAAATATGTATGTGAGAATTTACGATGAACAAACACACAATACAAGTAATACCGAAAGAAATAACTCGGACCACTATCAATATCTAACCCGCCTAATCTCAATTCCAATAATAACGCAAGTCCTAATATTAAATAGTCAATCCAACCTTAATTCAATCGTAGCTCCGATACTAAGTAGTGGCGTCTTTACGCGAGTGCAATGGTATGCACCTTGACCTAATGGCTTTATCTTCGGAATAACCTCTGTTGGCCATCCTTTCACGATTGTATCAATCTCTCAAATAACATTCCTCAAATTGCCATTCCACTTACTGAAACTTCTGTTATTTAAAAGCTATCTAATTTGCATCTTATATACACGTTTTACTTCTTGGATTTTAGTTGGAAAAGAGTTGCCATTAATCTTGGCCCCAAAAGTACCCAAAGGACATGTTAAAGAAAAGACGCGCGAGCCCGTCACACATGTTATGAGAATATTTATGATAATTTTCTTTTGGATTATCAACGTATATTGGCATAGGACTCTATTGTCACTCTCAAAATTTGGCAACACCTGCTGCTATCTCGTTTCACCCAATCACGATAAGTAGAAATTTTTATTACTAATAATTAGGGCTAACTCGTTTTTATAAGCTAATTGCAACCATATTAGATTTTGTTTGTTGTTGAATAAAAACTGTTGATTTTGAAATATGTACTTTCCTTGTCTCCTCACACTAGAGTGAACTTAGGTTCGACACAATTTTAATTATCTTTTGATTTAGTTTCTTTCTTATCACTCAGTTTCAAAAATGATTGCCACAGATTTATTTAGTCTAATTCGAAATTGACTCTATCACTTTTAATACGGTACGTTTATTCGTTAAGTCGCTTTAAATAACGTATAAATTATAAGACATAAAGAAAGAAAATTTATCAACAGACTATCGAAAGTTCTTTTTTAATGTTGCTTTTATCAATCGAGTTGATCTATCTTCTTTAAAAATCTATTCTTTTTAACGTTCAATGTAAGGTAAAAAATGTTCATTTTTGCTTTTGATGAAAATTTACATAATTAGTCAATAGAGTGGCTTTTAAAAATTTAAGCTAATAAATTTTCTTTAAAAAAAAAAAGATTAAACACATTTTATAGCTTTTTATTATTCATCAATGTTTAAAAATTAAAATAAAGACGTTATAAAGCGATCGTTTTAAAAATTGAGCTGTAAAATTCGATTGCATAAGGTACTAATTACACAGAAATGCTGAAGAAGCAACTGCTATTGTTTAAATTACAGAAGCCTACACGTTTTGTTACAGAAGCACATATTAATTTAGGTCATTAGAAAAGACAAATGCACCCCCCTTTTCTATTTATAAATTTAATGATTTAACTCAAAATTCTCCCTGTGTAATACGAAACCAATTAAATCGAAACGATTCCAAAAAGAAAACAATTACGTCTTACAGATTCATCCATTACAAAGAGTCAAATCATTAAACAATTTATAATCAGAACCGTTTCATCCCAATCAATCCTGGTGGCTTTAAATAGAATGAAATTACATGTCCTCCCCTCCCATATAATAACTCGATCAATGAAAACGTATGGGTGGGAAGAAATTTTACCACACACGGCAAAAATTAAATTTCAAAAGTCTTCCTAAGAAAACGAACGAAGAATGCATTAAAATCTCATTTGTGCGATAACTTATGTTCGCCAAAACCCATTAAAGGCTGTCCTCAAGCGACACCTCCTCTCCGGGGTTGACAAGGAACACCCCTAATTTTACTCCCCTTCCGAGACTCTTCGTTCTTTAATTTCTAGATTTTGTTTGTGTGGTGCGACACTTTTCTTGAGGAAGGGGGCGACCCTATTTGGTATGTTTGGAGAAATTCACGAAGAATTATTCCGGGTGGCAATCAATATTAATTTGGGATTTCAGGGAAATGAAGCGATTGTCATTTTGTAGAATTTTTCTGAGATGAAAATACGGTGGATTTCAAGACAGGGAAATTGGTTTTTGAATCAGATGTAAGGAATATGATTTATTGATATGAAATGCACATAATGAAAACCAATCTAATATTAATTAGGTATATATTGATAGGCGTAATTAAGTTTTCGTTGTATTCAGCGTTTACACAATTCTTTGTAAATCCATATTCTAGGCATATCGATGTTAAATTGATATCCTATTTTGCTTTGCATTTCGCTTATCTTTTAAGTAACATATTACATTAACTAGAATTTCGGATGTATTGATTTTAAATCAGTATCGTAATTTATTTCCAATTATATGAAGCCAAAAAAAATTTGTAGATCAATGGATTTCTAGAAAACTTTAACAGAATTTAAACCTAACAGGGCCATAGGTAGTGGCGTAAAGTACACCCCCGCATTGTACGGGGTGCCAAGTATGCACCCTTTGTAAGATCCGGCTTGGGACCCCAAACCTGACTTTGCAGCGGGGCCCTGATATTTTCCGCTACGCCTCTGACCATAAGGTTGCAAAGAATAAATCTTAGTGTAACTTTATTTTAGTTTGCTTAGACTTAAGGCTATTTTCCCAAATATACGAGACCCTGAATTAAACGCTGAACACATTTTCAGGCAAGAAAATGTCTTATTTTACAAGAACATTTCCAACATTGTAATTCCTACATTTGTTTATATTATAATGTTTTATATATATATATATATATATATATATATAAATATTCCATAAATAATATTTTTTTATCACGTAAAACAGGCGGCTCATTCAACATTACGGTATAGGAAAGAAAATGCGAAACACATTTCATATAAGAAAAGTGGAACAATTTAGATAAAAGTGAGAAATATGATAAAATATGCTGCTTTCTTTTGGACAACGAAGCCGGAATATAATATAAATGTTTCAATTCTCTTATATCTAAAAAATGTTCCAAATTCGGATCCTATTATTTAACATTGAGTGAAGATAGCTTTAAAATATTTAAAAATGATGGGAAAAATACATAACAATGCGTAACAATGAGTCAACTCATTTTGGATAAGAGCTTAGTTTTATCGGCATTTGTTTCCTTTGTTCAAATACACTTAAATATTGCAAAGAATGATACCTACTGAATAATATAAAACATGTGAAGAAACACAGGAATATATACTATTACACGATACAATAAACGTAAGTAATAAGAATGCAGCACGCGAATGTTTTATCATTGGCTCCAAATGATCTCGTGTTTACGTAATTGTGTTCGGCATACATTCTATTTTGACAATTCTGCAAAAAAAAAAAAAAAAAAATGCAGATAAGGTTATAATTACGACAGTCGCCAATTTTAAAACGGACAAAAATTTTTCTTAGTCATGAAGGAGTTCAGATTTGATAAATATTCCTGAACAAATTACACATTTTAATTTGAAATCAGAATCAATTTTGCAATAAACGTGTTTTTTTAAAAAAATGGCAGTAAAATTCTGATGCACTAACTGATATATAATTTTGTATTGCGATCTAAATTATTCAAATTAGTTATCTTTCTCAATAATACTAAATTTATTAAAAATTTTGAAAATACCTATTTTTTTTAAAGAAAAGTAGAACAATTAGTCAAATAATAACTTGTTAGATTTGATATGATTTTTTGAGTCTAAAAAACCTTAAAACAGCTAAAAAATTCTCAAAATAATTGTGCATGCATTTCGAGAGTAATGAAGCATGGAAAAAATAACAAAGCTCGAATTAAATATGAGAAAATTAACTAAATAGAAAATTTATGTGTAGTTTGTTTTAATAATTTTTATTACATTTTTCAAAGTGAAAATGATTTTTCGTATAATAAATATTCTTCATTCTGAATAATTTATAAAAATAAAAAAACTGTTTCTTACAAAGAATAAATTTTTCACACCACGAAACATTAACAAATAAAAAAGACAGCAGGTCCAGCTATTTCCCAGGATGATAATAATAAATTATGATCAAATAATAAATTTTCTCGAATTCATAAATTAATCCAAATTAATTACAGTTAATAAATAGAACGATTTGTGACAACTGAATCACTAAAAATAAAAACGATTAAAAATGGGCCAAAAATGCTTAATATTTGTCAAAAGATTATATAATTGATTTTCTTAATAGTATTTTTCTTCATTTAAATTCCATTTTTACATAGAAATATCATTCTTAAAATAATTATACATTGATATGTGAAGTAGTAAAATCTAGGCATAAAAAATATTCGTGACATAAGACAATTCACAGAAAAACATCCAATTTTATAGAAAGTATTCGAATTTAGGTACTAATGCTGGTTTAGTACATTTTATACATAAAAAATATAGTGAGCGTTAAACACACAAATTCATCGAAAAAACATTAATGTAAATGAAAAATCAACACTCATATTAACTTAAATTTCTAATTTTTAAAAAAACGTTTGCGAGCTTTTAAAAATATTCCATTTTAATGTTCTAATAACCAACATTTAATTTAAAATCAATAACACGTACAGCTATTTTTTTAAAGTGAATGTCACTATTAAAACATACATATCGTAAAGTAATTTTCTAGTTAAACATACACGGCAATAATTATTTCTAATATTATTCAAAAAAATCACAGCAGAAATAATTTATTTAACTAGATTAATAATTCATTTAACACTTTAACCATTTATTATAGAACAACATATGAAAGTACCACGTTCGTGCTTAGAGCACATATCATAGAACTTCCAGACTATATAAAGCATCTAAAATTAACTATAAATATAATTAATTAAGTCTCTAAAGTATTATATGAGTGTTCTGAAACTCAGTAACAATTATCTGAGAAAAGGCGATAATGAATACCAACATCAATAAAGAAAAGTGAGTAATATTTGATGTGCCAGAATTGGCTTCTTTGCTTGATAAAGGGGTAATTATCTTGGCTAGGTTATTGGATCCCTCCTCTGTAATGTTCTTATATCACGACTGCTCAGCATATTACTTAACTGGATACAACGTTGCGTGATAAAAATTATATTGTTGCAGGGCACCTAATGATACAATCTAGTGTTTACTTTCGACTTATAATAATATTCATATATCGGAGAGTTAAGACAATAAGGTTGTGGATAAACTTTTGTAGGAACTATTTTTATTTATATTTTCTGTTATCGTGAATAGCTTATCGCAGAGTAAAGAAATTTGATCCCTTCTGAAAGTATCGGAGGAATATTTTATTTGCATTTACAGGTTTTATCATCCCCAGATTATGTGTATAAATAAGCCGAAGAGTTTGCTAATGTATTACAGAAGTTATTTCATTTTTCTCCTGTACTGTCTTACTAATTTCTTGCTTATAGTTTTTCCTTCGGTGAAGTTTATAGTAAATTAGTATATGATTAATGATTCATCATTTTTTACTTTTGTAATAATTCAAAGAAATGATGAATATTTAAAATATGAATACATATATCCTACAAATAAGAGGAAGCTTAAATTATGAAATGGAGAACCAAAAGCATAAAACATATACATATATATGTGGCGTATTGGCCGAGTTGTATATTTTTCGAATGTTAGTAAGGTTTCATGAAAACATCTTCGGAATGGACGTTCATATGTTTTTATTTTGACATGACACATCAAAGGCGTTACGACAATACAAAAGCATACGAACACACAAAGACAAAGAGAGCTGCAGTTATTTACATTTTTACGTGGACGAGGCTGAGACAAAAAGCAAACGGCGACGATTATATGATGAAGGCAAGCAGACAAAGAGGGCGACCACACAAGATTTTCACTTTTATACCGGCAGTGACAAGCGCGTGACTATTATG
Organism: Trichonephila inaurata madagascariensis; assembly: GCA_019973955.1. NCBI lineage: Eukaryota > Metazoa > Arthropoda > Arachnida > Araneae > Nephilidae > Trichonephila > Trichonephila inaurata. Next base: position 24,895 of record BMAV01027751.1, on the reverse strand, counting down.
TAATAGTAGTTCTGATTGGATAGAATGGGTGGGACAGGGATTTCGGACTAGTTGATTACGATTAAGATCAAAATGTTATTTTCGAACCAAAGAATTAAAGCTTGTTTAAATATTAGTAAAAAGAGTTTGTTAAAAGGAGGCTAGAGGGAATTATTACATATATATATATAAAATAAATAGACTATAAAATAGAAAACAATTACGATTTTTAAAGCTTGCACTCACTTAGACATTGAAGTAGGGTTAAATTTGCTTTAAATTATTCTCAATTTGTTCTTAAGCAGAAAATGTATGCATAAGAGAGCAAGGAAAAAAATAAAGCCAAGATTGAAAATCAATTAGGCCTAAAATTTGCGTATGCAATAAGTTATTAAAAAACAAACACATTTTGTAATGACTGTTATGTAAATGGAAATAGTAACAAAAGAATGTGATTAAAAAGAGTTAACATAAATTCAATAGTATACCTAAAGATTTGAAAACATAAAATTAAAAATGGAATCAGGAAACAAGGGGAAAAAAAATGTTCTGTGTTTGAAATTACTATTAACATGATAAAAACCAAAGCTAAGGCGCCATCTGTATAACGTGTTTGAAACTAACAAAATTTTAGAAAGAAAAAAAGGAGGGGGGATAAAAAATGTAATATTTTAAAGTAAAAAATGTAAAAATAGTGATTAATATTTAGATTTATTTTTTTTATAAATATATATACATACAAAGTTAGCATATTGCTCTAAATCAGGGGTGGCCAACCCAAATGAACTCGCGGGGCACTTCGGAAAAACATTATAATCTTGCTGGCCGAGTATAAAAATATATGTCTTTATATTAGATTCTTATCCATTACAAACATTTATTAAAATAAAAATTTAAAAACGAATGACGTGTTATTATTGTTTTTCGTGTTTTTCATGTATACAAACATAGATAATATAACAAAAATAATGCAAAGATCTAATAATGTTAAATTTCTTTTTCAGTGAGATATTTGTTTCTCAATTCTTTCACTTAGCTTTTGCAAGTCGATCTCAAAGGCTATATTTGCGCATCGTAAATGATGTTGCAAATTTTCGCTCGTTAAGTTTCAGCACGATTTATGTTTAGTAAATTTCATTTTCGAAAAAAAAAATATTCACAGTAACAGAAGCAAGGTGATAAAATAGAAACGGATTTATTTGCAAAGTAAAAACACTAAAAAAACAAAATTATTGTATAAAATAGTCGTATTTTGTAAAGTTATATATTCAAGGCGGGCCACGGGGGGTTCTCCCTGCTCTAAATGATAAAACAGGGCTACGGAAGTGAAATTCAGGAAATATATTTGTTACATAATAATAAACAAATTTGCATTCATTCTTTTTCCTTCTCACTATGTTAAATACAGTTACTTAAGGTATCCGACTACGTTCGAAACCATGATTTTGAAAAATCGCATAAATGGATAATTTTCATATTTAGTGTCACTTAGATTAGAATACATGTATAAAATGGTTTTAAGGACATTTTGACAAAAAATTTGTATTTAAGTACACTATTTCGGCAAAAAATTAACTTAGAATAATCTTTTTTCAAAATGTTCTACTTTTGTGAAAAATGCTTCTATTATAATAATATTTTGCCTGTATATAGCTCAGACCTCTGTACAGAGGCTCAACTATGATTTTTGAAAAATTCACGTTATTTTCAGAGTTACAACCAATTGGAATAATTATCGGAGTTTTTTTCTTAAAGTTTCTCCCCTCTGTTTTCATAAAACATGGATAGACCCACTTCTAAGTTATATATTTCAAAAATTCTAGTTAAGCCTCTGTACAGAGGTCTGAATACAGGTAAAATATTATTATAATAGAAGCATATTTTTCACAAAAGGAGGTAGCCGCGGTAGCCGAGTGGTATAGGTATCGGACCGTGGCTTGCCTTGTCACGAGTTCGAGCCCAGTACCACTAAAAAACCGCCGTGTAGGGCAGCGATGCACGTTAAATCTGTCGAGAGCTGAAACGTCCTCCCGTTGGTGTGGTAGTTAGGAGAGGGGGGTGCCAGCTCAGGTGTCGTCCACGTCACTTGACCATGGTTCAAAATTACGTGGTCCGTCGCAAAAAGCCCTCGTGTAGCTGAACAGTGCGACGTTAATATTCAATCAATCATTCACAAAAGGAGAATATTTTGAAAATGGGTCATTCTATGCTCATTTTTTGTCCAAATATTGTACTTAAATAATTTTTTATTGTAATACTATCCTTAAAACAATTTTATATACATTTTCTAATCTAAGTGACACTAAATATCATAAATATTATCCATTTATATGCTTTTGCAAAATCACGGTTCCGAACGTATTCGAATACCTTAATTTTCGGAGCTTCTGTGTACTCGCATTACTTTTCACGTTTGGACTTGTCCATTAAAAATACGCGCATAAACCGTGAACGAATTGATTAAAATTTGGTAAATTTACTAAATATACCAACAATTTATTTTTTCTCTCCCTTACTTAACATTTGACCTTGTTAGCCTTTAACATTTATTATTTAAAAGGGACAATTATACAATATGCACAATCATTTTATACGCCAAACGTATCAAATTATCAAACCACTACATTTTAATCTCAGTTTGGCGGCCGCCATTTGGCACACTCCATCGCTAATTGATTACTCCATTTTGATATTTAAGTGCAACCCTTGGCGTTGAACAGCCCGAGGTCCTCTGGGAGCCGCCTAATGAACGCCAAGTCAAGAGTGCGTGGCGATAAATGACAATCAACGTGCACGAAACGGGATTCGTAGTTCCAAAACGAGCCAGAAAAGAGAGAAAAAATTCTACTTCAGAACCTACTTATGTAAATGAAGCAAATCGCAGAATCCTTAATTTGAATAAAAATGTGAAAGACTTCAATAAATTCACTTTTATTGTGAGGATTGACAATTCGTTCAAATATGTAGTAACATAAAAATTCTTATGATTTAATTTACGTATGCTACTGTAAAGTGATAAAAGAGAGATTTGAATAAAGGTAGCAATTATAGCTATTATCAAGTGTAACGCAAGAAATAAATAAGAAAGGAATTCTAACATGTCACTGCTTTTCAAAGTTGTAAATCAATTTCTTTAGCGTCCATAAAAAGCAAATAAAAAATTTATTTCCTCATATTCGCTTAAAAAAGACTGCAAAATTATACGAAATAAAAAACATTCAAAAATTATCGGTGAAATCTATCATGTTATTTTATATCTAAAATATATTCTTATGTCTTGTTTTTATATTTGAAGTGCTTATTAAAATACATCATTCTTACTGAAGGTGATACATTACTAAACTTGTACGTTAAAGAAACAGTTTTAAAATCTGATTGGTTTAAAAAAAAATTCGAATTTTTGATTCTTTCTTTAAGATATCCGACTACGTTCAGAACCGTGATTTTAAAAAAGCGCATAAATGGATAATTTTCATGATATTTAGTGTCACTTAGATTAGAATACATGTATATAATTGTTTTAAGGACATTTTAACAAAAAAATTATTTAAATACAATACTTTGGCAAAAATTTAATTTAGAATAATCTTTTTTCAAAATGTTCTCCTTTTGTGAAAAATGCTTCTATTATAATAATATTTTGCCTGTATATAGTTCAAACCTCTGTACAGAGGCTCAACTAGAATTTTTGAAATATATAACTTAGAAGTGGATTTAACCATATTTTACGACAACAGAGGGGAGCAATTTTAAGAAAAAAAACGCCAATAATTATTTCAATTGGTGGTAACTCTGAAAATAATGAGAATTTTTCAAAAACTTCTAGTTGAGCCTCTGTAGAGAGGTCTGAGCTATATACAGGCAAATATTATTATAATAGAAGCATTTTTCACAAAAGGAGAACATTTTGAAAAAAGATTATTCTAAGTTAATTTTTTGCCGAAATATTGTATTGAAATAACTTTTTTGGACAAAATGTCCTTAAAACAATTTTGCGCATGTATTCTAATCTAAATGGCACTACATATCATGAAAAGTATCCATTTATGCGCTTTTTAAAATCACGGTTCCGAACGTAGTCGGATACCTTAAATTGCAATTCACCCGTCTGTACTTTGTTAATATATAATTTCAAGATACTAAGAGTTTGTCATTACTTATTGTTTAAAAATGGTATTTAAATACTTCCTCGGTATTTTTTTTTTTAATTTAAAAAAACTTTACAATAATCAGAGCAATAAAATAGTATTAAATAATTCCGGGCAAGGAATCAAAGTAAAAAAAAAAGAATTCTCGCAAATGGCTGGTTGGTGGATTAAAAATACTAGTTAGTATTAAATTATCAAATTAATTAATATTGAATGAAAATATTTTCAATTTTATTTTGTTTTTAACTATACCTTGTAGTGTTAAAAATAGTTCATTTAAAGTAAAAAAATATGAATGGAATATTAAATGAAAATTAAATGTGATTAACAGTTCCTGCATAAATATAATTAATTTATTAAAGGAAATATCATTTTTAGCACTTTTGAATGGGAAAAAATTCAGCTAGGAAAATTAAATAAACCAAAGAAAAATAATTATTTTCGAAAATATATTTGTTTTACTAATTCATTATCGAAATGTAAACTTTTTATGAATTTTCTTTTATATTAATATGTATCATGCGCATAGTAATTTATTTTTGATGTGAATTTTAGATAGATTACGAATTATTTATAATCGTACAAATTATATTTGAATTATTCAGACATTAATGTGGGAATACATTTTTTGTTCAAAGCTACGTATCAATATAATTTTTTATGGACTATATCTACTACATACATTCATTATATTTTAAGCACTTTTTCCTTATTTCATGCAAAAATGGTTGTCTTTCGAAAAATCATTCATTTTAGGATATGCATTTTTAAAATTTAATTTAAAAAAATAGAATCATACTCATACATGTTTGATGTCTTTTCGAAGCAATTTATTCTGTATCTGAAAGTAATATTTCAACAAAGTTCAAATAGTTGCAACTAAAAAATACAAAATATTTGTTATCCGGCTAAGAATACAAAGTATTTGTTTTAAAACAAATATAAAACTTCACCTCAGGTGGCGATGTAATTTTTCATCATCCCATTTCTAAGAAAAGCCTATAAGTTTTTGAAAACATTTCTTCACACACTTATCAAGCCAAAATCTTCCATGGCGAAAAATACTGAAGAAAGCGCTTACGCTATGAACTTCAAAAGCAGTTTGCTTTGTCTTCGTTGGTAAACAATTTATTTTTCCGATACAAAGTCTTTTTTACGCAAACAAAACTGAATTTAAAAGAAAATTTAAGAGAAAGAACTTAATAAACTTCGTGCGCTATAATTCAATTTTTAAATTTTTAGAACTAATAACAACATAATTCTTTTAATGAGAATTATCTAATGTAAAATTGAAATATTAAGAATGTTAATAACGATAGTGTGTGTAATTAAAAATCATAATTATTCGTAATAAGTTTTAAAGGGACAAATGGCGACACAATTTAATGAAGATACAATAATTATGACACGATAATTATTTCATGTATATTATTAACTCATATAGGTAATTATTAATTTTAACCCATTTTTAAGGCCATTTTTTTCTAATAATGTTATGTTAAGGTATTTTTTGGGTTAAGGAATATTTATAAAAATAAATTCATTAGGCTTATATATATATATATTATAGATAACCTTCATTCGAATTTTAAGACCATTTTTTTGTTGAAAATGGTTCCCACTATCCACTGAGTGTTATTTAATGGTAGAACATCTTACGTTTTGTAACTATTTTTTTCACATTACACGATATTTATAAAATATAATTTGCAAATACTAAAATCTACAAAAAGAGTTACGATTTACATACATTTTGCATTCAAAAATTTAAGAATTTATGCATATTACTTTCCATGAGATTTCAGAAAATCCAGATCAATATATAGTTAGACATCGCAAGCTGTACAAACGTATCGTGTTCTCTTTTCATGTGATTCAGCTGAGCACGAGTGGCAGTGTTTTTATACGTTTTTTGTATAGTTGGCTTATGAAAACCTTTAGTCAGCCTTACATCATCAAAAAAATAATTTTCTTGCTGCAAAAGAAGTTTAACAGGCCGACCTTTGCGTTTTACGACTTGAAAATCCACAAATTAATTGTCATGCTAACCGAAGTATTATAGTAGCACTAATTAACAGCACACTTCATTTAAAAATTAATGAAGTTTGTGGGAAGTATATACAATAAGACCCCGCTTAACGCGGGGTATACGTTCCATCAAAGTTGAGCGTAATATGAAACAACGTTAAACGAGGTTATCTCACCATATAAATAATGGGGTTAGGGGAAGAAGGGTAGAGAAATTTGGTCAGGTATTTTACCATTAAATTTATCAATTATGCTTTTTATAACAATAAAGCATAATTGATAAATTACATGGTGAGATAACCTCGTTAGGAGCATAATAAACGAATATACAAGCACATAATAAGAAATAAAATTCTAAGTCAGCATGTTTACATTTAAGATCATTCAGTCTCTTCTGTACTTTCCAATTTTCTGCCTTTTTGTGAAGAAAGTAGATTGGCTTAATGGTATATTGCGTTCAATTTCGTCGTCAATCCATATAGAAAGTCGTTTTTTCATTTCTTCTATTGTATTATTGCTAGAACGGGTAGTTCTAGCTGAAGAGCTTGTCGCAGTTGCATTTGCCGACGACACTATTTTTTCTTTATTTTTAAAAATGGTTCTTATTGTTGAAGTTGCCAAATTTTATGCAGCACCAATTCGAGATTGACGTTCATAATATTTAATCTTCTAATCACTTGCATTTTAGTTTCTAGTAAAATGCTTTTTCTTGTTGCTTTATTTTGGTGTTTTTTATTATCTCCCATGATAAAAACTAAAAATCATAATATTTGTCACTGTAGCAATTGCTACATTATATAAATTTATACTTACAATAACGTCAACAAATGTTTGAAACGATAAAAATACGTTCATTTAACACCGCAGAAAAGAAGAAACACAGATGAACTACTTCGGATATCGGGAAGCTACGTGCAATTTCGGGATATCCCACAATTCAAATAAAAGAGCGTTAAACCGAAACATCGCTAAACGAAACAGCGTTAAGCTGTGTTTTACTGTACTTCCACAGCGTAATGAAGGATTAAGATAATTTTTAATGTTTTAGTTGAAAGGAAGTTACAAATAAATCGCTTTTTTTTCCTTCTCCCTTTTTCAGAACGTTATAGAAGCACACAATCATGCATTTTTTGAGATAATAAATTTGAAATAATGAAAATATAGAAATGTTTTTAATTCTTTCCTGTGAAAATTTGTTAATCAAATAAAAAATGATTCCTTGAACTATAAATTACACATTATAGAAAAATATATATTCTCATTGCTTTTTTTCTTTACACATTAATCTCAATGTATTTTCTTTTATCCACAAATATGATTTTAATTCATTTCGAATAAATAATTTTAAATAATTCTAAATATTTAAATGAAGAATAATGAATTTATTTAGCATAAAAATTATTGTAATAATTAAGAAACCAAATTATATGAATTATATTTAACATAAACGCAAAGCAGTATCTTTTATGTGCAATAGATAAGCTAAATTTCTTCGAACATTTTCTAACAGTGTTCTGTCTGGTAAGAACTGCAATATTCTGCAGGGAAAAAAATTCGTTGGATCAACAGAAGAAATATTGGATCCTTCACTGGTAAGCTGCCCTGCGATTGGTTTCTATAGCAACATATTGAAAAAGTTCGATGAAGAAAAATGAAACCATTTTTCCCCATGTTATTTGTCAGGTAGTTGTTCTGGTAGAACAATACAACGAATAGGAAAAAAGTTTTTAAGGGTTAAGAGCCGATTTGACTTTTACAGGAATTTCAATATAATTGGTAATTTAGCATTGATGCATTAAACATTTAAAAAAAACATAAATAAACAGCTATTTAGCAATAGTATACTGCGATGAATTTTCATTTGTACCATTTATCTTTAGATTGTTCGTGTTAAAGCCGAGTTATAGAAAATATTTTCGATAAATACATTTAGTATTAAGAGGGGTATTTTAGATGTAGTACTTTTTATAAATTCTTTTTAGCTATTTATGCAAATTATTTCTTCTTTTTCCTCTGTACTGTGACGTCATGATCCTAAGTTTATTTAAATCCTGGGTAGCGAGAGCGATTACAGAGCTTTAGTAAACAATTACTTTTTTTTACAGATAGTTAACGCCTAATTTATACACGTTCTATTGTATCTGTAAAATATACAGGGTCTCCCGGCTTAAATTATCCAAAAGTTTTGGCAAATTGTTACAGAACTACCCATCAGAATGTAATAAACTGTTTATCCGTGGATTAGAGAACTCTCCGAGATTTTTTAGGTCTAGTCCGATCGGCCGCACGTGTGGGCATTATTCGACAATCGCCGACGATGCACTTTTTACACTGACCATTAGTAAAAATTTGGCTGCCACAGAAAAAGGTGCAGTGCTTACTTTGTTTAACGAAATTTAAATCAGTGTTCGAACAGAATGGAATGCCGTTACTGGCTTGCCTAATAGACTTATCAGGATTCCTACAAAATGAATCACACACACGATCAACAGTGTATTCTAGCACGTAAACTTAAGGATACTTGACTGTTTGAGATACCAAAGTTCCGGTTGTGACGGGCTTTCATCGCGATTTCCATTAATGTCCTCTTGGGGTTATTTGGGGCCAGAATTCCTTCCAACCAACTCCAGAAGAGGAACGTGAGAATGCAATTTAGGAATCTTATATATTGTAGAAGTTTAGCGTTCGCGAGGTGGCTATGTGAAGTTGCTGTATGTATGAGGTCTATGTTTACGATTAAGCGCGATTAAGTTAAAGTTAGAGGAAATTACAAGTTCAAGAATTAACCTACCCGTACCTGTGCCTTCAAGATAAAGGTGATACCATTCCACAAGGATTAAAGCCACGTCAATACGACCAAAAGAGTAGCTGTTACCAAGGATATAGCGGTAAGCGTCTTCAATTAAGATATAAGGAACTATTAAGGAGATTAGCCGTAATCTGTAAAGTTAGATATAGGGGTCAATTATGTGATTATTTGGTAATACGAATTGTGTCTTCTCACTCCAGATCCGCTTTCAATAATTATTATTATCATTGTGTATAGTGAATAAGTTAAGATCTTAATAAACAGATATTAAGATGAATGATATATCTGGTTCTTCGTTATTTCGTACAGAAACAGGTCGCGTAGATAATGTAGAAATGGGGCACCCACGGGCACATGCCTCACACGGTCTCCTTTAAAGTTCTTTCCCAATTGTGGATAGATTTTGATATCGGTCGGTCGACATTCCTTTCTGTTCGAACACGTCACTGTATACGCGTGACTGATTTAAATTCCGTTAACCAAAGTACACACTGCACCTTATGCTGCTGCATCGTTATCTTTACTAATGAATTCAGTGTAAAAAGTGTATCGTCTGCGATTGCCGAATAATGTGGGCACGTGCTGCCGATTGGATTAGATCCGAAAAATTTCTTAGGGTTTTTCAATCCACACAGAGATGAACAGTTTATTACATTCTGATGGATAATAATAAGCCATAACTTTTGGATACTTTAAGACAGGCACCCTGTATACCTTTTGCAAGCGTGGTTCTCGTAAACTGGGTATTGTTGACTGCTGGGTTCACTCTCACAGGTCTGCAACTGAAACGCGTCCAAACGCAACAACTCTAATGTTCCCACTCCATCGAAATATTCAAGTTAAAGTTCTAGTAAGTCACCTCACAGGGTCCGGTTGTCCTGCAATCTTTTTTTCCCAATCACCCATTTTTTTCGATAGCTCCTCTTCCCGTTGCCTAGCAACCTTTCGCAGATTTCCACTCTCGTTGATCCTTAATATCTAGCCATTGTTGATTCGGCTGTCCAGCAGCATTTTTTCGCTGGAGTCGCAAAAATCTCCAGGCACCTTCCGATTTGTCTCTTAAAACCCCCTGGACGGGCCTCTCTCAAGGCCCCTACAATTTTTGATTGGAAGGAACCATTTTCTGCCCTCAGCACCTTTTGTCTTTGTCCCAACCACTATTGGTTCTTTCGAGACAAAAGTCTGTTTGACTGAGATTCTCTAGTCACCGTACATCGTAAAAGGCCGTCTATGAGTCGACACTACAGTTTATATTACTGTACTTAATATACATGCTTATTTTTAATCTCGCAATACATTGTCATAATGTTAAGTAAGAAGTTTGCAAAACTTAAATAAATAATCACAGACTCAGCGAAGAATAGCAACGAGCTAAATTCATATAACATCATTATCACTTAATAACTACAAACACGTGCTTCCAGTTTATAAATTTATGTGACGACATAAACATATAATGAAAGCAGTTAAGTGGTCCCAGTTAATCAATTTATAAGCTTCGCTATTTCCAACTTTTACTTTTTGCAGATTCTTTTAAAAAGTATGTATTTATAAACGATAATAATGCATAGTAGGTAAATAAAATGCACTTGATTAAAAAGATGCATGTACAATATAGGATTTTTTAATTTTGAAAATTTTTTTGAAGAATCATAATATTTAACCAATTATCAAATCTGAAATTTTCACCCAAATTTTACAATTAGAAAAACAAGTACAAGTTTAATATCAGTCTTGAATTCAGTGGAGAACACGTGTTTATCTTTACCACGTGACCGTCATGAAGTGAACTTACTCAGTAAATTAGATTTTGCCATAAGAATTTTGCATTAAATCTTATCACACAAAAAATTTTGGAATGAAATTATGTTGGGAAGGTATAAACAGTGGGGTAACGTACACCCCGCACGCGAAGGGGCAGGACTCTAAAAGGCCCAAAGCTTGAGTGATGCCAAGTACATAAGATCCGGCTTGAGGCCCAAAACCTGACTTAACAGGGAGGGGGCCTAATATTCGCCATTACGTCACTGGGTATAGAAGAGAAGTATCCATTTTCATTTTTAAATTGAAATATCACGTAACACTAGAATTACTATTAATGGCTGAATTTTTTGAAAATTAAAAATCTCTTGTTGTATGGGTGTGGTTTGAAACCTCATTCTTAAGTATACCACTGGTATCAGAATCCTCTTCCTATCACAGAATCTAAAAGAGCATTTACTTTCATAAATTTTGACATTCTTGCTCAGGACTTTTCTGAATATGATTTGGTATGAGAATTCTCTTATTATATTTTTTTTTATAAAACCTGTTGCACAAATGATTAAAATGGTAAGTAAAATTTGTATTTTTACTTGTTTAATTCCAGGTTTAGAAGAAACACGGCAGAGGAAAGGAGATAATTCGTTAGCTTCCTTATAGCAGATGTTGAAAATGATCATCATTTCTCTCTTGGCACCTTTGGGCCCTGGTCAGCAAGTTGCAGGAGGCAGATCAAAGCTGGACAGCTTAGGACATCTTCTTACTTCTTTGAAATAATCATCCATGTTCTTGACGGCCAAACTATGGCCAAAACTTTGTCCACGCAAGTTGCCGAGGAAAGAAGCAGAAATCAATAAGTAACCTTTAACAAGTAGAAAGTAAGCAGCAAATGACAATATTCAGAGAAGTTATGTGTGGAGACATCAGATTTGTTGACGGACAAGAATTCGAGCGCTACTCGTCTATTTATCAAAAGGATCAATTGCACACGAATAACTACCTAAGACAGAATCGTCGACTTCAACCAAGGGGAACCTGACGATTAGAATGATAAGTGACCGTTGGCAAATTGCTTAATGGCATAGAATTTGTCGTTTAAATAATTTGTTAAATTTTAATAAAGTTTATTAAGAATTTGTGTTCATCTTCCGATAATTCGTAAAACTATGCGATTTCCTGAAATCGGATCCATCTTCTCGTAAGTTCTTGAACTTCAGAGTTGTGCGATCACAACTGGTAAAGATGTAATAAAAGATTTTTGGGTAAATCGATTGGCCAGCTTCCAAAATTCCAGAGTGAAGATTCAAATGGAAAGTTGGGATATATGGGCAGTTACACCATCTTGTTGGAGGTAACTATAGGTCTTTTCCTTCTCAGTTAATGTTGATACAAACGGATTGCCACTGATTAACTCAAACTGACACAACTCACACTAAGAACAGAAACGGTTTCGATCACTTGGTGTGCGCGTCACCAGGGGCGGCTCCTGGGTCGGACCAACCAGACTCCTGCCCGGGGCGCAAATTCTAAGGACAGAATTTGGATCGAATTTGAAAAATATTATTTTTGTTGAAAAAAATTTCTTATATTTTCTGAAATATTATTGGGTGTGAATTTGGTATTTCATTTAACGTATCTTACTTCCTTATTTTGTACTCGGTATGTACATTGTATGCACTCTGTTAAGTTTCTCTGAAACTTAAGAGTTTGAGGCGGAATACAAGTTCAATCATGAAATATGATAAATAACTTATTCATTGGTAACTTTTTCTACATCCCGGAGTATGGTCACAACGGACATTACTTTCACGCTATCCAAAAGGGACAGGGGCAATAAGAGTTCCTTGGAGATAGAGAGTCACAGTAGATGTTTTATTGAAGTCTTGAGTGTAGTTACTATAAATTAAAATAACCGTTTGTGATCCCCATTATCAGTAAACTCTTTTTGGAAGAAATTGGCATGCTGAAATGGACGATTCATTCTCTTAAATTACACTCGTTTGAAATAATAACAGGTAATTATGTCCTCCTCAATTTCAAATTATTTTGTACTTGACTTAAAATTATATACATATAGTATTGTTACGCTGCCTTTTTGTTCGCAAGAACAACTCAAGTGTTTTCGGTGTGTATCTTTGTGAACAATTTATATTTTTAATGATATATACAGTCGGACCTCTATATAACGAAGTCGCTAAATGCCGAAAAAAATTCTTTATATGGAAAATTCGTTATATAGAGGTTCATCTTCTAATATACTTTATAAACCACATAAAACAAATTTTAAATTCCTAAACACTATATTTTAAAAAAAGTAATTAATCACACCTTTTTTAAAATTAATATATGTTTATTTTGTATATCTTGGCTATAAAAAAAACTCAAAGAAAAGATTTTGACGCCTTTACCACTTCCTGAAGAATTAAATTTTTTTCTTTGATTCTTAAGCACTTACGTTTCGACATTTTTGAGCTACGAGAAACGAAGTTACCAGTACAACTGATCAACAATACAAATGAACGGAGGCTAGTTCAAGGACACGAGACTCCACTGAGGGTAAAAAGGGATATCGACGATGTTTTCAGTGAACTGGAAAATGGGGGTTAAATGTTGCACTTCTTGAGTGAAACGTCCTGAATACTGCTCTCGGTGAGTTAGGATCCAATAAAACCAGTTCAAGATTTATGACCACCATAAAATGTGTTAAAGATAGAATAACTTGAAATTTTTTCAGAGATATTTTTTTTTAAAAAAAAGAGAGAACAAAAATTGAATCACAAAAGAAAAAGTTCGTTATATAAAAAATGCACTTCGCTATAGAGAGGTTATTTTACGAAGAAAATCAATCGTGAAATGTTCAAGATTCCAGGGAAAAGTTCGCTATATAGAGGTTTGTTATATAAAGGCTATACTGTATAGATATATTTTTTGTTTGCTTTGGAGAGAGGGGCGGCATTTTCCATTTTTATCCGGGGTGGCAAAAATGGTAGAGCCAGCCCTGACGTCGCATTCACGTCCAATCGTATACACTGGTCCGGGCCACTTTTATTTGTCCCACCATGTTTAATTCAATTATTTGACATTGAACCAAATAAAAAGACGGTGAGAGAAGTGAGTTATTAACGTCACACTTAAGCAGCACGCGGTTGGTCTTCAGTGACATCAAGTCTCTAGCACATGACTCGACAACGCCGGCTGCGAGTTCGTGACCATGGCCACTAGACTCTCCCCATGATCCCCCCTTCCAAAAAATTAAGAAAAGTTTGAACTGCTTACACATCTTTCATCGTCAACGATGTGAAATTCTGATTTCAAAACCCTGTTACCTCACAAATTTTTCAAAATTTATGATATGATATTACAGCTATCTCCGAACATGGCCAATTTAGCAGTACAATAGGGTCGGCGTTTCTATCCCAATTACACAAAAGAACTGCAACAAAACGAAACCATATCTTTGCTTTGAAGTGCTATTTATAGCACCCAAAATCAAAGGCAGGGACCAGGTAGCGGCTTTCCTTTCTTCCATTTTTGTCGAGCATTTCATATTTACAACAATAGCCTCCCACAGAGGCACAAAGAGCAAGACAACAAATACAAAAATCCGATACTCTTTTCTCTCCTTTCAAAAGCAAGGCAGTATTTTTCACCTCCTGAAAACAAAGCCAAGACAGATGCCAAGTAAGACAAAATAACGCGCCAAGTAATAACGAATCCATTGTCTCTGGAATTCCTGCCATTGTTTTCGCGCTCTTTCTTTTTTAACGGACGACTTGCATAAACGATGGCGGTAATGGGGCAGAGGTTTGGGGAACGGTAGCTACGGCATTTCAAACAGAAGGCATTGTTGAAAAAAAAGAACTGCTGTAACTGTAGATAAATTCTTGTCGGTCCCAGTGGCGGATTTCTTTTGTGATGGTACAGGGCAGTTGTGTTTAGCGAGAGTGAACTTTTTGAAGAAGGTATTTTAGGGTCGTTCGAGATGCGTTTTTAACATTTTTGACTAAAACATTGAATTTCTTTGAATTAGAAAAATAAAAATTTACGTATACCTTATATATGAATATATTTTTTGCATTTTAAATTTGTATTTGCATTTTATTATTTCCTTAAAGTTTTATTTAAAAGCGTATGCTTTTAATATTAAAAGTTTAGAATCCTTTTTTGAACACAAAGATCATGTTCTATTGAAAACATTTAATTAATATTAAGTCAACTCTATTATAAGTTCCCATTAAATATTACATTTTACTTCAGCTTATAAAAAACCATAATGTTATATGAGCGTGTTATATTATTCACATCTATTTGAATTAATCCATTTCATTGTGGATGTTGAAAGTATTCCATATTTTCCTTCCTATACTGAATTTTAACTTCATGTGTTAAAAATAAAAAAGTGACTTATTTATAGAACCTTTTTAGATGAAAATGACCCCCTAATCTAGCTCGATATATGTATTATAATAACATAAATTGTATATTGAATATTGAAACATATTTTCTATTCGAAAATGTTCTATGATTTACTGCTGCCACTTGACATTAATTAAAGTCGATTTTAAAATAGAAATCTCATAGAAGGAACAATTATGCGAATCCTTTTTAGTTCAACGAATACCAGAATATGTTTTTGCTGCCAATAACGTTCTTAATAAAATAATTTACAATAAGTATTTTGATAATTTCATTAATATAATTAAATACTCTGTAACGTACATATTTGAAAAATGTAATGCAATTAAGAGAATTCAGTCGGATTTATTACATTTTTCTTACAGTTCTATATTTCAAATTTATTTATGTTTTTCAATTTCAATTGTAACTGAATTCGATTAAAACTTGCCCTGTGAAATATTATTTGTACTATTTACTAACTCTTTGGGCATTCTAATATACTCGAAGGTATTTTGGAATAATAGTCCAAATGTTTTGTTAAAATTTAGGATTTGTTAAAATTTAATTTAACAAGTCCTAATGTTAAATTTTAAATTTAATTAATTAAGCTAATTTTGGTTCAAACATTTTGTAACTTAATTGATTTGATTTTGTAATTTTTTCATTGTTCCGATTTTATATCTTCATTATTTTGCTTACGTAACTAACTTCTCTGTTGTTTCTGTTACTTAATTGTTTTATTTTGTAATATAATTGCTTAACTTTGTAACTTAGTTATTTTATTTTGTAATATAATTATCTGACTTTGTAACTTAATTGTTTGATTTTGCAATTTAATTTGTTTCGTAACTTTTGCTTTGTTAATTATTCTTTATTTAATTTATCTTATTTTATTCGTTTTATTTACTCCTGTAAGCCCTGTATGATACTTGTGTGGTGCACGAGAACTAAATTTTATCTGTCTTCAATAAAAAAAAAAAAAACCTTTTTAATTTGATCCTCTTAATTGTCTGTATGTAGTGAGACCGTAGAATATTTGAAATAGAATTAACTTACACGAATCTTTTCAACAAAAGGAATCAGAACAGTTTATTATTTGTTAGACAAAGGGTTAGCATAAGTTACTCATTCATTTTTAAAAAGCTATATTTTCAAAAGTATTACACGGACAGACACGAAAGAAACTTGAAAAAAACCCACAAGTTTACCAAGTTAATACAGCCTCTACACGACACCCGTACAAATCGATAATCGAGCTCATTTCATACATTTTATAGCAGAGGCTCTTAAACTTTCGGCTGCCGTGGTCGCCTTATATGTATCAGAATGACATAGCAGACCCCCAAGATTTTGAATACTCCTCTCTCCATGACTTAATATTCTTAATCGAAATGAATGTTCTAGTAAATAGTTTTATTGGGGCCAATTTAGTGATCTAGTCTAGGATGGCACATTTTTCAATTTTTCCGCGAGGCCTTTCAGAGTTTGTAAAAGAGGAAAAATTAACGTTATAAGACTCCAAGCACCCTCAAGGGTTCGCGGACCACAGTTTAAGAACCACTGTTTTACAGCCAATTGTCTGCATTGCAGCACTGATGCGTTCTTTAAGCTGGACTAAGGATTGTGGTAGTGTCGGTACGTAAACAAGGTCCTTAATGCACCCCTAACGGAAGAAGTCGCAGAGCGTTAAATCAGGGATCTAGAAGGCCAGGGGTACAGAAGGCTAGGTCATTCTCACCAATACGTCCAAACCAGTATTTAAGTTGTCACGAATTGGGATGTGCCAATGAAGGCAAGGGGCCGTCTTGTTGGAAGATATAATCCCTGAATTTAGCACTGAGTTGTGGGAACAACAACAACTACGGGTAACATTGACCGGTCACAGTTTTCTCAGTGAAGAAATACGTCCCATACATCTTTGCTTATGAGACTGTACTGAAAAGATTCACACCTGTGGCTAGTCACTTTTCCGAGAGCCCCAGAATATACAATACAAACTTGGTAAATGTGTGGTTCTTTTCATATATCTTTCGTGTACGTGTTATGTTTTTGAAAATATAGCCTTCTCAAATTAAATTAATAATTTATGTTAGTTCTGTATAACGAAATAAATTTCTTCTGTTCAAGTACAAAAATACAGAAACTCACTTCAAGTAAAATGATTTTAAATTAATTTATTCAACTAAATGAGAAAGAAATACTTCTAAGAAAAATGGTAACAACTACAGAAGAATAATTCATTTTGAATAAAAAAATTGACTCGCTGAAGTTGCTCTGTGACAAAAATTACGCAAAATTTCTGAAGAATTCTAGATTTCTTTCGCATAATACGATAGAAAAGTTTTCAAAAGTAAGGGGAAAAATGAATATCTCAACAGAACACATTTTGTTCCAAATTCAAAATATTCGAAATGTTTTCACTCCAGCATTTTTGTATCGAATTCTGATCTTTCTTTCACAACCTAACTTTCGTCGTCTAACAACAATGGAATTATCCCCTCTCCTCCTAACAATGCAAATTATTTAGTTTGCTCTCAAAGAATCCTCCCAACACTCTCCACTGACGATGCTCTAATTAGAATTTCAAAAGTATCTCTCTCTTTCGTAAAACTACTTCGTTGCCCTAATTAGTCCACATTGAAAAGCGAGTGCTATTCGCTTTGGAAACGAAGTGAAATCACTCCTGCGAGATGTATTACGCTTATTACATCCACTGGATATTTTCTGGGGTCCTACAAGGTTCTGATGTGGAAGGATACTTCAAATGATCTGGCTTGTTTGAAGTATTTTATATCAAAAGCTAAGTGTGTTTTCCCTTCAAATTAAAGTTTGGGAAAATTTTAGAGAAGCCATAATGAAATTGTTTGAATAAGCAAACCGTCTTTGAAAAATTATGTCTTTGAATTATTTTATTTGAAGAATACAAGTAAGAGTTAGTATTCTTTTTGCACCGTATATTTTCAGCTCTTGTGTAAAATACATGAATTAAACAATGTTTTCTTTTGTATTATTAAGCTTACGAAAGAAATTATTTCATGTAAATTTTTGTTTTTTGGACATCCTAATAAAAATGAATCTTGTTTTTATAAAATTTAGAGTAGTTTTAATTTTGTGTTTCGTCTATCTCCAGAAGCATCTATCTAGGATCCTGGACATAGCTTAGTTCTAACGAATAATACTAGATTCTGATGATAAAAAGAGAATAACTTCAGCATCGACCGTTTCAGTTTTTGAATATTTTTCGAATACTTTCGGATTGGTGGAGTAGTCCATTTGGGGCTAATCTTGTACGCCTAAGGTTGCGAGTACAATCCCGGCTCAAGTCGTTGGATTTTCATGATGCTCAAAATTAACAGCGTCCAGGTTGTATGAATATACAGCACGTTAAAGATCAATAAAATGTCTGTTTGTGGCTTGGGTTTTCTCGGCAAAATTAAAATTTCTAGTACAGGTCCGTATCGTTAGAGCTCAGGTGCCTCCCTCTGGTGAGAAAACTGGGAGTTAAAATTACTTGCGGCAATTGGTATACTACCTATATGGTGCCGCACTAAAAAGTGTTGTCAGCTCCTGGGGATGAACCTCGTAATTTTGAACATCAGTTAAGTGATGAGGACGGCACCTGAGCTGGTACCTCCCTCTTCAAATTACCATGTCACACCAACCGGATAACTTTGAGCCACCGCAGATTTATTGTGCATCAGCCCCACTACATGGTGGGTCTTCAGTGACGCTAAGGCTCGAATTTATGAAACGCCGGCCACGAGTTCAAGATCGTAACAACTAGAATACTTCAACGTAGCTGGGGCAGAAAGTGAGAACATCACTGCTTTCACTTTCTATGTGATATCCTATACATAGATTCTTATGGAAATACAACAGGAATATTAAATACCACTTCCTTAAAATATTTACATTTTTATTAAGAAACCCTTTGACCACTTCTGAAAATCTCCCAAAAGGAATCATTAAATATAATTATTGTTTTAGAATGTAACATTGGTGCTTCGTATAAAATTATACTGAATTAAACTTTTGTATACAATTTTATATATTTCCTTAAAAAGTATTGAATCTTTACAATTATATCATAACCTTTTTTCTATCATTTTTTATCAAACGGGCTGCATTGTGGCAGCTAAGCCTGTAAGTGTGACAGCCATTTCATTGGTGGCACCCTCTACTGGAAGCTTCCAGGAACCAAATTTTTGACGCTTAAATTTATTCAATTCAAATTCTCGTTGAATGCCAAATATTGCCGCGATTTAAATTTGCCGAGAGGTTTCGAGCCAAGTTGATGCTCAAGGGATCTTTTAAATGCCTCATATTCATATTCATATGATATGTATGCCTGCGATTTGCGCATCCATAAAATCAATCGATTCCAGCCGGGTTCAAACTCGAAACCTTGGGGTGACGAGGCAGGTACGCTAACTCTAAGCCACCTAGCCGATTTATCTCATAAACAGACGAGCAAATATGAACAAATTTTGCTTTTCACATACTATACAAATACTTTAATATAAAATTTTAACTCCGGGGTGCAACAGCCCATGAGAACCAAGGCCTACTGTGCGCAACTTAGTATATGTGACCTTAGGTGCTGGGGTTTTAGGTAGATGCTTCGGTCAAGTGGATCAGTCTGACGCGAAACCCCCAGTGTTCAGTTCCCAAGCAAACTTGGTACTCATTTATCGACCCACTAAAGGGGTGAAAGGCTGAGTCGACCTTGCCCAACCCGGAATTTGAACCTGGGGCGTGGAAACGCGATACATTACGACTCAACTACTGGGCTTCAATTCATATACATATACTATCGATAAAATATTATAATAATGTGCATATACATATACTCTCTATAAATATGCATTTCGCTTATAATATAATAACCATAAAGTAATACAATTAATTTAATTTGAGCGCATTTATAAATAACACAAGCAAAAAAAAAAATCAAGTGCCGAACATATTAATTAAATATACTTAATTAATAAGAATAAGTGTAAATGTAATAATTATATTAATTACTGGGCACAATTAAAAGTTTTCTATATATTCGGCGTTACTGGAATAAACTTTATTATTAGTTAAAACTAAAATAATCCCTCTCAAGCGTTAATATTGTTTATAATTTTTAATCACACTGTTAAATTTCACTACATGTTTTATAAATTTAATGTATACACATGTTTATGAGTATAAAATTCACTGTTATGACATAAATGGCTTAGAATTTTTATTTCGTACATGTGACGAGGAACTGCTGTTTTCAGAAACTTATTTCTGGCTTAACCTCACACCTCTTTCTAAGCATATCCGAATTTTTACAATATTCCCTTACCCAACCTCAGATTGAAACAGAATAAATACCGTTAAAAAAATATTCTTCTTCGTAATACGAATGTGCCTGAGGGAGGGACAGGGCAGAAGGTACAACTTCCGTTTTCGAGTACACTTTAAAAAAGAATTTGATCGTTTGCTAGCTGTGCTGTATACGAAGGGGAAAAAAAAATAGACTCAATCGCGACCGGAGCGTTTATAAACCAAACCGCGGATGTTGAAGGGGTTGACTGGGGGGGGGTGACGAAGAAACCAGCGAGTGCAGCGCCCCACGGTGACAGATGTAATAAATCATCGTGCTTGGCACTGCACAAACATAACCAGAAATTGAAGTTATTTCAAGTATAGATGCAATTATAGTGGGAAAAGAAAACGAGAGAAAGAAATGTTGGAGGGATGAGGAAAAGGGGTCTTCGACTGGGAAAAAAAGGAGTGTAGAAGGGGTGAGGGTGGAGTGAAAGAACTCTCGTTAAATGATAGATGGGGAAACTAAGGTAACTTCCACAGTCTATTTTTCTTTTTACTACGTTGAGTTGAAGGGGTGGGGAGGGATGAAAGGTTAACTTCCGGGAGAAGGGGGAGAAAAATTCCAGATGGACAGATGATGAAGATATTTTTCTTTTTATTTTCACGGTAATTCTTTTCTTTTCTTTTCTTTTAAACTATTTTCTTTCAATATTCTTAAGTTTTTTTTGGGGAGATTATTTTTTCTGTTATTGAATGGACATTTAAGGAATGGGGAGGGGGGAATGGATTCTAAATATCGGATATCAAGTTACATTCAAGTATTTTAATCAGTTTCGGTTTCAGGCTTATTTATCTATTTCACATTTAAAAAGAATTAATCAAAAGATTTCAGATATTTCGAAATCGCAATTATCCGAAAAAACTACATCCCGGCGAATAAGTAGGTTTGATAATTGTTCAGTATGATTTGATAATGTAAAGTCATGATGATTTCTGAACATATGTGTTAAGAGAACTTATTTAGAACAGTTTATAAAATAGGTAGAATAAGCATACAAAATCAATATAATAAACGCTAGCTTTTCAAAGTTAAATTAATTTTATTTCAAATCAGCTGCTTTTGCAAACTAATCCCCCCGCCCAAAGAAATCAAATCCTACAAATAATTATGCAGCAAATTATTTCAAAGAAGAAAGCAAATAATTTCATTTTATATTTTTTTTCTTGTTACTTTATAAATATCACTGTTGCCTTAAAAAAACGAAACCTTTAGGTGACAAAAATATTGGAATATTTTAATCTAAATTCTCATACACGAAGTGATATCGAAATCAAACAGAAGGAGTTTAGACCATTTTACTGGGGAAAAAATGAAAAATCAACCAAAGTTCGCTAGTAAGAAAGAAAAAAATTGGCATCGCAACAGCTTGAAGGAAAAAATGTACAGTACTGTGATAAATTTGCACACTGAGATACATATTTTTAAAAAATGTCCATAAGTAATGAGCAGTGACATATGAAAATGGCATTAATGTAAAATAACTGCACTAAGGTGGAGTAAATAAATGTTTTTATTGCTACATTTTCATATTTACACTAGTGCAGTGTTCACCAACCTTTTTATCGCCGCGGACCGGTCAACGTTTGTTAATTTTACCGCGGCCCACTGAGGGGGAGGACGTTGATTGTTTATATTTTAGACTGTTTTGAATTTAATAATTTTAATTCAATTGTATTTAATCGTGACTTCAGAATTAAATATAGCTACACCAAAAAATGAATATAAAGTTATTTAACAAGGAATATAAAGTGATTTTCTTAAAAAGTAGCCCAAACCCACAAGAAAAATATATCACAGTAAATAAAAGGGAAATAATTTAATGTTTCTTGTGCGGACCGATAGTATTTGATCCACGGACCGGTTGGTTGGAGACCACCGCTCTAGTGCACATGGACGTCTTAAGACTTCGTAAGTCCCTGGGTCCCACGCAAAAGTAGACCCTGGGCCCATACACAAATGGAGGCCCCACCAATGAACCTTAAAATGTAGGTAATACATAGCATGCGTTGTCAACTACTCGTACAAACAATAGCCCGAAACAAATAAATATGCATGACTTACATTCGCACAAACCGGCTCGACCGACTACCGCCTTTTATATGAATGAGCAATGATGGTGTTTGGTGGTAGCCTAGGCCTGTACGTGGACGACGGTCATCACATGTAGCCAGTTAACATATTGTCCGAAATTCCCTGTTTTCAGAGAATATAACCGGAAATAACATTTGACCGTTGAAATCAATCGAATTATGATCTTATTAAGGCTGAATAGAGAACAAGACGAGGCCCCCATTGTGGCCGAAGCCCTGGGCCTGGGCCCAGTTGTCCTATACCTTAAGACGTCCCTGCTAGTGCATGAAAATTCCTACCAGTCAGTGGCGCACACAAGGGGAAGGGGCGCCCGAGTCCGGCATTTTATTCTTTTGTACTGAGTTTAACATGTACATTTTCATGATGATGGACTATCATACTATTTTTCAATTATTTCATATTATATATTTATACTAGGATTTTTTAGCATTTTTCCTACAATCTAGATCAGGGCTGTCCAACACGCGGCCCGCCGACTCTTTTTAAAAAAATTTTTTAAATATCAGGTTTTTAAAGTTTTTTTCATTTTGAAATTTATTTAAGGGTCTACAATGTATTTAACTGTTAACTTTTAAAATAAATCCTTTTTGATAATAGAAACGTCCTTTAGATTAAAATAGATTTATATTTTATCAAACAGTTACGTTTGATTTTACTATAATAAATTACTTTTTTAATAAATTCCGAATTGCATTATTCATATCCTTTACTATGGATGGTACATGATTTTCTGTGTGTGCGACTTTCATTTCTCCTCCTCCTTTTCTCTTTGGAGTGCCCAAAAAGCAAGAGGCAGTCAGAGAATTAAAAAAAAATTATTCAGGATGGTTAAGATAAAAGGCAATGTATACTTAATCGTTTGAGAATGACAGCACTATCAAATTTCAACAATAACGAAAGATCAATTCAATAGGAACACCGTAATTTTCAAAAAAATGGCAACTGTAATAGTTGAAACATTATTTGATCATTGCATTATTATTATTATATTATCTATGTCTGTATACAAGAAAAATAATGAAAACAATAATAATAATTCATTTTCTTTTCAATTTTCACTCCAATAAATGTTTTTTGTTTCCACATCTGATATAAATGTACATATTTTTATGTGCGGCCCGCGAGATAATAATGTTTTTCCGAAGTGACTCGCAGGGTCATTTGGGTTGGACACCCCTGATCTAGATCATGAACTATATCACCCTGATTTTTTTCACAAATAAAAAATCCTGTAAAGAAGGATTAAAATGTACCAGCCCCTCTGCATGATGGGGATTTCAAAAAAAAATTGTTAGTTATAAATATCTTGTAAATAGCTTTGAAAGCACTAACATTTAATGTAACGAAAATTAAATAACCTGAGATTTTATTCAGAATGGAGAAAAATTGAAATTCTATTTCGGATTAATTTCTATCTTACAAGATTCAAGATTCTGTGTGTTTCCTAACATTCATCACCGAAACGACATGTTGAAAAATACTAATATCCACAGCTGCAATGCAAATAAATATTAATGAAAATCATTTCACTGTATGTACTTCCCGCATTCTACATAGCTATTCACTCATGAAAATAGGATGAAGTCAGTTGATTGAATTCCTGTTTTGGAGAACTATTCGCATATGAAAATATGATGAAGTGAGTTAATTGACAATTATCTAGTAAGTGAAATTGAGACGTAATGATATTCAATACCGCGTATCTAATTTTCTCTTCCCAGTCCTTCGGGTTCTCGTGCTGTGCTTATTATTTCATCGTTCGCTTTTCCTTGACGAGTGTCATCGGTACTATTCATTAGTGGTAGAGGAGGAGCCGGGGGTCGTGACCCCGTCACTCTAAGGGACGGATTGGACGATCGAAGTGTCAATCACGGAACAAAAGGGGCGTCGCAAAGAGTGTCAGTTTCTTGTTTTACAAACAGCTGTGGAGCGGGAGGAATTGATACATCAGCAAGCACACAGAATGTACAAATGAGAAGATAAAAATAGCTTTTGAAGAGAATGTTTATTAAATTTTTAGAAGAGGAAGTTGTGTGTGGAGGGGTTTATAAGAATGTTTGCGCACGAAGTGTAACATGTTTTGATAGCGAACCAATTAGTGCAGGATGTGTAGCAAGAGAGAAATTAGCCGTTTGTAAATTGGAATACGATACTCAAGAAAGCTTGTGAAAAAAAATGGCAGTTATTTTAGGTATCTGTATCAGTGGCGCACACAAGGGTTCTGGGGTCCGGACCCCCTAAAGCCTTGATTTTTTCCGAATGGTTATAATTCAAGTATATAATAAGTAAAATTTAATTAAAATTTTTTTTGTTAAA